>WNWK01026662.1:0-27129 GCA_009830355.1 Cherax destructor | reverse complement strand
TTGACACAGTTCCACAAAAAAGATTAGTGCAAAAGCTGGAGGACCAGGCAGGGATAACGGGGAAGGCACTCAATGGATCAGGAAATCCTGTCAGGAAGACAGCAGCGAGTCATGGTTCGTGGCGAGGTGTCAGAATGGGCGCCTGTGACTAGTGGGGTTCCACAGCGGTCAGTCCTAGGACCGGTGCTGTTTCTGGTATTTGTGAACGACATGACGGAAGGAATATACTCCGAAGTGTCTCTGTTTGCAGATGATGTGAAGTTGATGAGAAGAATTCAATCGGACGAGGACCAGGCAGAACTACAGAGGGATCTGGACAGGCTGCATGCCTGGTCCAGAAACTGGCTCCTGAGTTCAACCCACCAAGTACAAAGTCATGAAGATTGGGGAAGGGCAAAGAAAACCACAGACAGAGTACAGTCTAGGAGGTCAGAGACTACAAACCTCACTCAAGGAAAAGGATCTTCGGGTGAGTATAACACCAGGCACATCTGAGCAGCACATCAGCCAAATAACTGCTCCAGCATACGGGCGCCTAGCAAACCTACGAACATCATTCCATCTTAATAAGGAATCATTCAGGACCCTGTACACTGTGTACGTTAGGGCCATATTGGAGTATGCAGCACCAGTTTGGAACCCACACCTAGCCAAGCATGTAAGGAAACTAGAGAAAGTGCAAAGGTTTGCAACAAGACTAGTCCCGGAGTTGAGGGGCATGTCCTACGAGGAGAGGTTAAGAGAAATCGACCTGACGACACTGGAGGACAGGAGAGATAGGGGAGACATGATAACGACATATAAAATACTGAGAGGAATTGATAAGGTGGACAGAGACAGAATGTTCCAGAGATGGGACACAGCAACAAGGGGACACAGTTGGAAGTTGAAGACTCAGATGAATCACAGGGATGTTAGGAAGTATTTCTTCAGTCACAGAGTTGTCAGGAAGTGGAATAGTCTGGGAAGCGATGTAGTGGAGGCAGGTTCCATACATAGCTTTAAGAAGAGGTATGATAAAGCTCATGGAGCAGGAAGAGTGACCTAGTGGCGGGACCAGGAGCTATGAATCGACCCCTGCAATCACAACTAGGTGAGTACACACACACACACACACAAGGTGGTCGTTCATACACTAACAAAAAACTGGTTTATCCTGTTACTGATATTATTGATACACACCAGCTAGACGTGGGAACAACACTGTGTATGTACTCACCTAGTTGTGGTTGCAGGGGTCGAGTCACAGCTCCTGGCCCCGCGCGTATGTGTGTGTGCGTGTGTGTGTACTCACCTAGTTGTACTCACCTAGTTGTGGTTGCAGGGGTCGAGACATAGCTCCTGGCCCCGCCTCTACACTGGCCGCTACTGGGTCACTCTCCCTGCGCCATGAGCTTTATCATACCTCTTCTTAAAGCTATGTATGGAACCTGCCTTCACTACATCGCTTCCCAAACTATTCCACTTCCCGACTACTCAGTGACTGAAGAAATACTTCCTAACATCCCTGTGATTCATCTGAGTCTTCAACTTCCAACTGTGTCCCCTTGTTGCTGTGTCCCATCTCTGGAACATCCTGTCTCTGTCCACCTTATCAATCCCTCTCAGTATTTTATTTATCGTTATCATGTCCTCCCTATCTCTCCTGTCCTCTAGTGTCGTCAGGTCGATTTTCCTTAACCTCTCCTCGTAGGACATACCCCTTAGCTCCGTGACTAGTCTTGTTGCAAACCTTTGCACTTTCTCTAGTTTCTTTATGTGCTTGGCTAGGTGTGGGTTCCAAACAGGTGCTGCATACTCCAGTATGGGCCTAACGTACACAGTGTACAGGGTTCTGAACGATTCCTTATTAAGATGTCGGAATGCTGTCTTAGGTTAGCTAGGCGCCCATATGCTGCAACAGTTATTTGGTTGATGTGCACCTCAGGAGATGTGCCTGGTGTTATACTCACACCAAGAACTTTTTCCTTGAGTGAGGTTTGTAGTCTCTGGCCATCTAGACTGTACTCCGTCTGCGGTTTTCTTTGCCCCTCCCCAATCTTCATGACTTTGCACTTGGTGGGGTTGAACTCCAGGAGCCAATTTCTGGACCAGTCCTGCAGCCTGTCCAGATTCCTTTGTAGTTCTGCCTGGTCCTCGTCCGATTGGATTCTTCTCATCAACTTCACATCATCTGCAAACAGGGACACTTCGGAGGCTATTCCTTCCGTCATGTCGTTCACAAACACCAGAAACAGCACCGGCCCTAGGACTGACCCCTGTGGAACCCCACTAGTCACAGGCGCCCATTCTGACACCTCGCCACGAACCATGACTCGCTGTTGTCTTCCTGACAGGTATTTCCTGATCCATTGGAGTGCCTTCCCTGTTATCCCTGCCTTGTCCTCCAGCTTTTGCACTAATCTCTTGTGTGGAACTGTGTCAAACGCCTTCTTACAATCCAAGAAAATGCAATCTACCCACCCCTCTCTCTCTTGTCTAACTGCTGTCACCCTGTCATAGAACTGCAGTAGGTTTGTGACACAGGATTTCCCATCTCTGAAACCGTGTTGGCTGTCGTTGATAAGCTCATTCCTTTCTAGGTGTTCCATCACTCTTCTCCTGATAATCTTCTCCATGACTTTGCATACTATACATGTCAGTGACACTGGTCTGTAGTTTAGTGCTTCATGTCTGTCTCCTTTTTTAAAAATTGGGACTACATTTTTTTGTCTTCCATACCTCAGGTAGTCTCCCTGTTTCAATAGATGTGTTGCATATTGTTGTTAGTGGTACACATAGCGCCTCTGCTCCCTCAGGACCCATGGAGAGATGTGATCTGGCCCCGTTGCCTTTGAGATATCTAGCTCACTCAGCAGCCTCTTCACTTCTTCCTCGGTTGCATGTATTATGTCCAACACTTGGTGGTGACCCCACCACTCTGTCTTTCTGGAGTCCCTTCTGTCTCCTCGGTGAACACTTCTTTGAATCTCATGTTGAGTTCCTCACATACTTTGCGGTCATTTCTTGTGATCTCTCCTCCTTCCTTCCTTAGCCTGATCACCTGGTTCTTGACTGTTGTTCTCCTCCTGATGTGGCTGTACAACAGCTTTGAGTCAGATTTGGCTTTCCCTGCTATGTCATTTTCGTACTGTCGTTGGGCCTCCTTACCTTTGCATATTCATTCCTGGCTCTACGACTGCTCTCCTTATTTTCCTGGGTCCTTTGCCTTCTATACCCCTTCCATTCCCTAGCACACTTGGTTTTAGCCTCCCTGCACCTTTGGGTGAACCATGGGCTCATCCTGGCTTTTTCATTGCTTCTGTTACCCTTGGGTACAAACCTCTCCTCAGCTTCCTTGCATATTGTTGTCACATATTCCATTATCTCGTTTACTGATTTCCCTTCCAGTTCTGTCCTACTGAACCCCGTTTAGGAAGTTCATCATGCCCACGTAGTCCCCTTTCTTGTATTTTGGCTTCATTCTCCTGGCCCTATCTGCTTCCCCTTCCACTTGTAACTCTACTGTGTAATGGAAGCTCAAAACCACAGGATCACTGGCCCCGAGGGGTCTTTCATATGTGATGTCCTCAATATCTGCACTACTCAAGGAGAATACTAGGTCCAGTCTCGCTGGTTCATCCTCTCCTCTCTCCCTGGTAGTGTCCCTTACATGTTTGTACATGAGGTTTTCCAGTATCACCTCAATCATCTTAGCTCTCCACGTTTCTTGGCCCCCATGTGGCTCCAGGTTCTCCCAATCGATTTCTTTGTGGTTGAAGTCCTCCATGATCAGTAGCTTTGCCCTGCTCGCATGAGCCCTTCTGGCCACTTCAGCTAGTGTGTCAACCATCGCTCTGTTACTCTCATCATACTCTTGCCTTGGCCTCCTGCTGTTCTGTGGTGGGTTATACATCACTGCAATTACCACCTTGGGACCTCCAGACTGGAGCGTTCCTACTATGTAATCTCTTGCTTCTCCTCTGTCTCCTCTATCCAGCTCATCAATATCCCATCGGTTTTTGATCAGCAGTGCCACTCCTCCACCCCCTCTGTTCCCTCTATCTTTCCTCAGGATCTGATATCCCGTTGGAAAGATGGCATCTGTTACACCCGTGAGCTTGGTTTCTGTAAGCTCTATTATGTCCGGTGATGCCTCTGACTCTTTCATGCCACTCCTTCCACTTATTTGTTATTCCATCAGCGTTGGTGTACCATACCTTCAGTTTCCTCTCCAACACTGTGGGATTCTATAGTGGAGTGTTGGGTGGGGGCTGTGAGTGTGGGTTGTGGTTTGTGTTGGGATAGTGTGCTTGGTTGTTGGGTGTTGGGGATGGTTCTGTGTGTGCTTGCTCTTGTGTGTGTGTATGTGTGTGTGTGTGTGTATGTACTCACGTAATTGTACTCACCTAATTGTGGTTGCAGGGGTCGAGACTCAGCTCCTGGCCCGCCTCTTCGCTGTCCGCTACTGGGTCTCTGCTCTCCTTGCTCCATGAGCTTTATCATACCTTTGTCATGTAGGGGGGTAACGAAATTATTGGGATAATCGGGGAATATGGGAGTAAAGGGGAGGGAGTAAGTAGGCAGGAGAGGTGAGGTTGACAGGAGCGGAGGTAATGTGAGGTCACTGGTCCTAAACCATCACCTCTCATTACCACCACACTACTCACCCTCTCTCTACCTAAAATAAAATATAATAAAATAAAGTATAAGCATAAAGAATTATAAGAATATAACGGGGACAGTGAATATTACTATTCCACTCAAACACAGTTTATTAAGTCATTGTACAATAATATATTTGGGAACAGGAGAACACTATTGGGTTTAGATAAATGGGGATTGTACATATAAGCAGGGAGACAGGGAATACAATTAACTGACGAAACAGAATATAACTTACAATATAGTTCAGAGGACAGTTCACCACAGGAACTCAGTCACACTTCTAGCCACAGGTCCCAAGACCTGCTCCAATAGAACTCTGCCCAGTGTCTCCAACAGTCTCCTCCAGAGACTCTACAGCAGCTCTCTCCCAGAGCTCTGCACACCGACAGCCGCTCTGCTAGGATCTCGTGCCCAGAGCTCTGCACACAGGCCAGAGCTCTGCCAGAATCCCCAGCCCAGAGCTCCGCACACAGGCCAGAGCTCCGCCAGAATCACCCCCTCTAGTTGTTCCCTCGGCCTTATATGGTGCTCCAAGCATCCCCCCAATGAGGAGTGCACCATGTGCTTTGACCTGACGCTAGTCCAAAAGACAAAAGACCTGAGCCTTAATCCGAGAGGCGTGTCTGACAGCTATTTACCAAGGGCAGGTGTGGCTGCTTAGGTAGACCTCACAGCACACTGACTACATCACACCTTGTCTTAAAACTATGTATGGTTCCCGCCTCCACTATATCGTTCTCTAGACTATTCCACTTCCTAACTACTCTATGGCTGAAGAAATGCTTCCTAACATCCCTTTGACTCATCTGAGTCTTCAGCTTCCAGTTGTGTCCCCTTGTGTCTGTGTTCCCTCTCTGGAACATCCTGTCACTGTCTACCTTGTCGATTCCCCGCAGTATTTTGTATGTCGTTATCATGTCTCCTCTAACCCTTCTGTCCTCCAGTGTTGTTAGTCCTATTTCCCTCAACCTTTCTTCATAGGGCAGTCCCCTGAGCTGTTGAACTAGCCTTGTCGCAAACCTTTGCACTTTCTCTAATTTCTTGACATGCTTAACCAGGTGTGGGTTCCAGACTGGTGCTGCATACTCTAGTATGGGCCTGACGTACACGGTGTACAGTGTCTTGAACGATTCCTTGTTAAGGTAACGGAACGCTAATCTTAGGTTTGCCAGTCGCCCATATGCTGCCGCGGTTATCTGGTTGATGTGTGCCTCCGGAGACGTGCTTGGCGTTATACTCACCCCAAGGTCTTTCTCCTTTGGTGAAATTTGTAGCCTTTGTCCACCTAGCCTGTACTCTGTCAGCGGTCTTCTTTGCCCTTCTCCGATCTTCATGACTTTGCATTTGGTGGGGTTAAATTCGAGAAGCCAGTTGCTAGACCAGATGTCAAGCTTGTCCAGGTCTCTTTGAAGTCCTGCTTGGTCGTCCTCCTCCGATGTGATTCTCCTCATTAATTTCACATCATCCGCGAACAGAGACACTTCTGAGTCTATCCCGTCCGTCATGTCATTCACATATACCAAGAATAACACTGGTCCTAGAACTGACCCCTGCGGTACACCGCTCGTCACAGGCGCCCACTGTGATACCTCATCGCGCACCATGACCCGTTGTTGCCTCCCTGTGAGATATTCCCAGATCCATTCCAGTGCCCTTCCTGTTATACGTGCTTGTTCTTCCAACTTCTTTACTAATCTCATGTGAGGAACTGTGTCGAAGGCCTTCCTGCAGTCCAGGAAAATGCAGTCAACCCACCCTTCTCTCTCTTGCCTTACCTCTGTTACTTTATCATAGAACTCCAGGAGGTTTGTTACACAGGATTTGCCTTCCCTGAATCCGTGCTGTCTGGCGTTGATTATCATGTTCTGCTCCAGATGCTCCACCATTCTTTTCCTGATGATTTTCTCCAAGACTTTGCACACTATACACGTAAGTGACACCGGTCTATAGTTTAGTGCCTCCTTTCTGTCTCCTTTTTTAAAGATGGGGACTACGTTGGCCTTTTTCCATGTGTGTATGTGTGTGTGTGTGTGTGTGTATGTGAGTGTGTACTCACCTAATTGTGGTTGCAGGGGTCGAGACTCAGCTCCTTTCCCCGCCTCTTCACTGACCACTACTGGGTCCCTTCTCTCCCTGCTCCATGAGCTTTATCATACCTCGTCTTAAAGCTATGTATGGTTCCTGCCTCCACTACATCACTTGCTAGACTATTCCACTTCCTGACTACTCTATGGCTGAAGAAATACTTCCTAACATCCCTTTGACTCATCTGAGTCTTCAACTTCCAATTGTGCCCCCTTGTTTCTGTGTCCCCTCTCTGGAACATCCTGTCACTATCCACCTTGTCTATTCCCCGCAGTATTTTGTATGTCGTTATCATGTCTCCCCTAACCCTCCTGTTCTCCAGTGTTGTCAAGCCGATTTCCGTTAACCTTTCTTCGTAGGACATTTCCCTTAGCTCTGGAACTAACCTTGTCGCAAACCTTTGCACTTTCTCTAATTTCTTGACGTGCTTGACCAGGTATGGGTTCCAAACTAGTGCTGCATACTCTAGTGTGGGCCTGACTTACACGGTGTACAGTGTCTTGAACGATTCCTTACTAAGGTATCGGAACGCTAATCTTAGGTTTGCCAGACGCCCGTATGCTGCAGCATTTATCTGGTTGATGTGTGCTTTCGGAGACGTGCTTGGTGTTATACTCACCCCAAGATCTTTCTCCTTGAGAGAGGTTTGCAGTCTTTGTCCACCTAGCCTATACTCTGTCTGCGGTCTTCTTTGCCCTTCCCCGATGTTCATGACTTTGCATTTGGCGGGATTAAATTCGAGAAGCCAGTTGCTGGACCAGGTGTCCAGTATGTCCAGGTCTCTTTGAAGTCCTGCCTGATCCTCATCTGATTGAATTCTCCTCATTAACTTCACATCATCTGCGAACAGAGACACTTCTGAGTCTATCCCGTCCGTCATGTCATTCACTTATACCAAGAATAACACTGGTCCTAGGACTGACCCCTGTATATGTTACTCTGCCTCCATCACTGTGTGATACACGTCACTCTTGCACCTATATACTGAGTTCACCTCCACACCAGTGTCTAGAGAGGATCAAGTCTGTGGCAGTTGAAGTATACTCAATGTACATTCCCCTAAGTAAAAGGAAGATAAGATGTAAACTAGAGCTTCTCCAGGGAACTAGACTATCTGCAATGTAGACGAAATACTGACTAGGGAAACAGGAAATATTTAACTTTAATATATCTTACAGAACCCAAGAGAGACAGGAGTTCCCAAACATTTCATATGCTAAAAACAAGGCAAAACCCACATCCAGTATCTGGCCCTTGTTTAAACAAGCTGGGACTTACACCGATGACAGCAAAGAAATGAGTAAGATACTGAAGTCTCAGTATGACTGCGTTCAGTGAGGCGTTAATCAAAATTAAGATAGACAATCCGAATGAATTTTTTAAGAACGAGATCCAAAGTCTTGTCAGCATCTTCAGAATATCTGGCATAACCCTAACTCCACAAGACTTTCAAAATGCCATTGACAACATGACCAATTACTCTGCCCCAGACCGAGACTCGTGGAACTCCGTGTTCATCAAGAACTGCAAGAAACCCCTTTTACTTTCCTTATGACACGGGTGTCATCCCACACTCAGTAAAACCAACAGACATAGCCCCACTTCACAAAGGTGGCAATAAAGCAATTGCGATGAATTATAGACCGATATCACTAACGTCCCACATCACAAATATCTTTGAAAGGGTTCTAAGAAGCAAGATCACCAACTAATTGGATACCCAACAATTGCACAACCCAGGGCAGTATGGGTTTAGAACAGGTCGCTCCTGCCTCTCACAACTACTGGACCAGTATGACATGGTCTTGGATGGTCGCTCCTGCCTCTCACAGCTACTGGACTACTATGACATGGTCTTGGATGGTCGCTCCCGCCTCTCACAACTACTGGACCACTATGACATGGTCTTGGATAGTCTCTCCTGCCTCTCACAACTACTGGACCACTATGACATGGTCTTGGATAGTCGCTCCTGCCTCTCACAACTACTGGACCACTATGACATGGTCTTGGATGGTCGCTCCTGCCTCTCACGACTACTGGACCACTATGACATGGTCTTGGATAGTCGCTAATGCCTCTCACAACTACTGGACCACTATGACATGGTCTTGGATGGTCGCTCCTGCCTCTCACAACTACTGGACCACTATGACATGGTCTTGGATAGTCGCTCATGCCTCTCACAACTACTGGACCACTATGACATGGTCTTGGATGGTCGCTCCTGCCTCTCACAACTACTGGACCACTATGACATGGTCTTGGATAGTCGCTCATGCCTCTCACAACTACTGGACCACTATGACATGGTCTTGGATGGTCGCTCCTGCCTCTCACAACTACTGGGCCACTATGACATGGTCTTGGATAGTCGCTCATGCCTCTCACAACTACTGACCACTATGACATGGTCTTGGATGGTCGCTCATGCCTCTCACAACTACTGGACCACTGTGACATGGTCTTGGATGGTCGCTCCTGCCTCTCACGACTACTGGACCACTATGACATGGTCTTGGATAGTCGCTAATGCCTCTCACAACTACTGGACCACTATGACATGGTCTTGGATGGTCGCTCCTGCCTCACAACTACTGGACCACTATGACATGGTCTTGGATAGTCGCTCATGCCTCTCACAACTACTGGACCACTATGACATGGTCTTGGATGGTCGCTCCTGCCTCTCACAACTACTGGACCACTATGACATGGTCTTGGATAGTCGCTCATGCCTCTCACAACTACTGGACCACTATGACATGGTCTTGGATGGTCGCTCCTGCCTCTCACAACTACTGGACCACTATGACATGGTCTTGGATAGTCGCTCATGCCTCTCACAACTACTGGACCACTATGACATGGTCTTGGATGGTCGCTCCTGCCTCTCACAACTACTGGACCACTATGACATGGTCTTGGATAGTCGCTCATGCCTCTCACAACTACTGGACCACTATGACATGGTCTTGGATGGTCGCTCCTGCCTCTCACAACTACTGGACCACTATGACATGGTCTTGGATGGTCGCTCCTGCCTCTCACAACTACTGGACCACTATGACATGGTCTTGGATAGTCGCTCCTGCCTCTCACAACTACTGGACCACTATGACATGGTCTTGGATGGTCGCTCCTGCCTCTCACAACTACTGGACCACTATGACATGGTCTTGGATAGTCGCTCATGCCTCTCACAACTACTGGACCACTATGACATGGTCTTGGATGGTCGCTCCTGCCTCTCACAACTACTGGACCACTATGACATGGTCTTGGATAGTCGCTCATGCCTCTCACAACTACTGGACCACTATGACATGGTCTTGGATGGTCGCTCCTGCCTCTCACAACTACTGGACCACTATGACATGGTCTTGGATGGTCGCTCCTGCCTCTCACAACTACTGGACCACTATGACATGGTCTTGGATGGTCGCTCCTGCCTCTCACAACTACTGGACCACTATGACATGGTCTTGGATGGTCGCTCCTGCCTCTCACAACTACTGGACCACTATGACATGGTCTTGGATAGTCGCTCCTGCCTCTCACAACTACTGGACCACTATGACATGGTCTTGGATGGTCGCTCCTGCCTCTCACAACTACTGGACCACTATGACATGGTCTTGGATGGTCGCTCCTGCCTCTCACAACTACTGGACCACTATGACATGGTCTTGGATGGTCGCTCCTGCCTCTCACAACTACTGGACCACTATGACATGGTCTTGGATGGTCGCTCCTGCCTCTCACAACTACTGGACCACTATGACATGGTCTTGGATGGTCGCTCCTGCCTCTCACAACTACTGGACCACTATGACATGGTCTTGGATGGTCGCTCCTGCCTCTCACAACTACTGGACCACTATGACATGGTCTTGGATGCTTTGGAGGATAAACAAAATGCAGATGTAGTATACACAGACTTTGCAAAAGCCTTTGACAAGTGTGACCATGGCGTAATAGTGCACAAAATGCGTGATAAAGTGATAAAGTGATAAAGGAATAACAGGAAAAGTGGTAATGGATCTATAACTTCCAAACAGAACACAGAAGTAATAGTAAACAGAGTAAAGTCTGAGGCAGCTACAGTGAAAAGCTCTGTTCCACAAGGCACAGTACTCGCTCCCATCCTGTTCCTCATCCTCATAACTGACATAGACAAAGATGTAAGCCACAGCACCGTGTCCTCCTTCGCTGGTGATACCAGAATTGGGCTGCAGAAAACAATATGAAGTTATATGAGGACAAATTACAGCTACTCAGTTATGGAAAACTTGAGGAATTAAAAGCTAGAACGGAGTATCAAACGAACACTAACCACATAATAGAATGAAGAATTAATGTGAAGGACCTGGGAGTGATAATGTCAGAGGATCTCACCTTCAACGTTCATAACTGTCATTATCACAACTGCTAGGAAAATGATAATATGGATAATGAGAACCTTCAAAACAAGGGATGCCAAGGCAATTATGATCCTTTTTAAGTCACCTGTTCTCTCTAGGCTAGAATATTGCTGTACACTAACAGCCCCTAGTTGACCCCCGAACACCCTCCAGGTAAACTACTGCATCATATAAGTCCCCTTTTCAACCAGCCTGTGTCTGCTTGATCCTGGTCCTCTGAATTCCGTCTGTCCATGTCTGCTGCCCTACAAAGTTATCTTTAGATTTTGTATGTCAGAATCATATCTCTTCTTGTCCTCCTCCATGATATGGTGGTCAGGATCAGTTCCTCAGACCTCTCCTCATAGTGCTTGCCTATCAGTCTTGGTGCAAACATTTGGACCATTTGGAGCCTCATGGTGGATCAGGGTCTGATCAACCAGGCTGTTACTGCCGGCCTCACGCAAACTGACATACGAATCACAGCCCGGCTGGTCAGGTACTGACTTTAGGTGCCTGTCCAGTGCCTTCTTGAAGACAGCCAGGAGTCGTGCATAAATTTATGAAGAATTCTTTGTAAACGTTCCTGAATGCTGTGAATGTTAGATTATTTTTGTAATTTTAACAATCTTCCTAGTAGGGTTATTGAAGCTAAAACCTTGGGTAGCTTCAGATAAAGGTTGGATAAATACAAGAGTGAGAGGGGTAGCATCGACAATGGGATGGGGAAATATTTTTGTTAGTGAGTTTAGGATTGAGAAGGACTTGCCTTGTATGGGCCAGTAGCCTGCTGCAGTGTTCCTCCTTTATTATGTTCTTGTGTGATACTGGTGATATGCTAAGTGTTATATCTACCCCCAGGTCTCTCACTCTCTCTTTACAGTTTCACTCGTAACATGCTGTACTCTGTATCTGGTCTTCTCTCACCTTAGCTTTCATTTGTTTGGGCTAAACTGCAGAAGTCACTTGTTTGATCATATCCGCAATTTTTTGAAGTCTTTCTCCTGCTTATCAACATTCCTCCTTCTCCTCTCCTCTTCTCCTCTCCTCTTCTCCTCTCCTCTTCTCCTCTCCTCTTCTCCTTCTCCTCCTCCTCCTCTTCTCCTTCTCCTCCTCCTCCTCTTCTCCTCCTCCTCCTCTTCTTCTCCTTCTTCTTCTTGTTCAACATCAGACACTGACACTTTGGTCTCTGTTTCTTCTGATACAGTGTTTACGGATATTATGATTAATACTGCGTTAAACAGTACACAGTGACGTCACTGGTTCAGGTGTTACGTTCCTGGGTGTAACACTACTGTAGCCTGGGTGTAACACTGCTGCAGCCTGGGTGTAACACTGCTGCAGCCTGGGTGTAACACTGCTGCAGCCTGGGTGTAACACTGCTGCAGCCTGGGTGTAACACTGCTGCAGCCTGGGTGTAACACTGCTGCAACCTGGGTGTAACACTGCTGCAGCCTGGGTGTAACACTACTGCAGCCTGGGTGTAACACTGCTGTAGCCTGGGTGTAACACTACTGCAGCCTGGGTGTAACACTACTGTTGCCTGGGTGTAACACTGCTGCAGTCTGGGTGTAACACTACTGCAGCCTGGGTGTAACACTACTGCAGCCTGGGTGTAACACTACTGTAGCCTGGGTGTAACACTACTGAGCTGGGTAACACTCTGCAGTCTGGGTGTAACACTACTGCAGCTGGGTGTAACACTACTGCAGCCTGGGTAACACTGTAGCCTGTACACTACTGAGCCTGGGTGTAACACTACTGAGCCTGGGTGTAACACTACTGCAGCCTGGGTGTAACACTACTGCAGCCTGGGTGTAACACTACTGGCCTGGGTGTAACACTACTGCAGCCTGGTGTAACACTACTGTGCCTGGGTGTAACACTCTGCAGCTGGTAACACTACTGTAGCCTGGGTGTAACACTTGCAGCCTGGTTAACACTACGAGCCTGGTGTACACTACTGCAGCTGGGTAACACTACTGTAGCCTGGGTGTAACACTACTGCAGCCTGGGTGTAACACTCTGCAGCCTGGGTAACACTCTGCAGCCTGGGTGTAACACTCTGCAGCCTGGGTGTAACACTACTGCAGCCTGGGTGTAACACTACTGCAGCCTGGTGTAACACTCTGCAGCCTGGGTGTAACACTACTGCAGCCTGGGTGTAACACTACTGCAGCCTGGGTGTAACACTACTGTAGCCTGGGTGTAACACTACTGCAGCCTGGGTGTAACACTACTGTAGCCTGGGTGTAACACTGCTGCAGCCTGGGTGTAACACTACTGCAGCCTGGGTGTAACACTACTGCAGCCTGGGTGTAACACTACTGTAGCCTGGGTGTAACACTACTGCAGCCTGGGTGTAACACTACTGCAGCCTGGGTGTAACACTACTGCAGCCTGGGTGTAACACTGCTGCAGCCTGGGTGTAACACTACTGTAGCCTGGGTGTAACACTCTGCAGCCTGGGTGTAACACTACTGCAGCCTGGTGTAACACTACTGCAGCCTGGGTGTAACACTCTGCAGCCTGGGTGTAACACTACTGCAGCCTGGGTGTAACACTACTGCAGCCTGGGTGTAACACTACTGCAGCCTGGGTGTAACACTACTGTGCCTGGGTGTAACACTGCTGTAGCCTGGGTGTAACACTACGCAGCCTGGGTGTAACACTACTGCAGCCTGGGTGTAACACTACTAGCCTGGGTGTAACACTACTGCAGCCTGGGTGTAACACTACTGCAGCCTGGGTGTAACACTACTGTAGCCTGGGTGTAACACTACTGTAGCCTGGGTGTAACACTACTGCAGCCTGGGTGTAACACTACTGCAGCCTGGGTGTAACACTACTGCAGCCTGGGTGTAACACTACTGCAGCCTGGGTGTAACACTACTGCAGCCTGGGTGTAACACTACTGCAGCCTGGGGTAACACTACTGCAGCCTGGTGTAACACTACTGCAGCCGGGGTTTAACACTACTGCAGCCTGGGTGTAACACTACTGCAGCCTGGGTGTAACACTACTGCAGCCTGGGTGTAACACTACTGCAGCCTGGGTGTAACACTACTGCAGCCTGGGTGTAACACTACTGCAGCCTGGGTGTAACACTACTGCAGCCTGGTGTAACACTATGAGCCTGGGTGTAACACTACTGCAGCCTGGGTGTAACACTACTGTAGCCTGGGTGTAACACTGCTGCAGCCTGGGTGTAACACTACTGTAGCCAGGGTGTAACACTACTGCAGCCTGGGTGTAACACTGTCATGCAGCCTGGTGTAACACTACTGCAGCCTGGGTGTAACACTACTGTAGCCTGGTGTAACACTACTGTAGCCTGGGTGTACACTACTGTAGCCTGGGTGTAACACTACTGCAGCCTGGGTGTAACACTACTGCAGCCTGGGTAACACTACTGCAGCCTGGTGTACACTACCAGCCTGGGTGTAACACTACTGTAGCCTTGGTGTAACACTACTGTAGCCTTGGTGTAACACTACTGTAGCCTGGGTGTAACACTACTGCAGCCTGGGTGTAACACTGCTGCAGCCTGGGTGTAACACTACTGCAGCCTGGGTGTAACACTACTGCAGCCTGGGTGTAACACTACTGCAGCCTGGGTGTAACACTACTGCAGCCTGGGTGTAACACTACTGTTGCCTGGGTGTAACACTGCTGCAGCCTGGGTGTAACACTACAGCAGCCTGGATGTAACACTACTGCAGCCTGGGTGTAACACTACTGTAGCCTGGGTGTAACACTGTTGCGGCCTGGGTGTAACACTACAGCAGCCTGGATGTAACACTACTGCAGCCTGGGTGTAACACTACTGTAGCCTGGGTGTAACACTGCTGCAGCCTGGGTGTAACACTACTGCAGCCTGGGTGTAACACTACTGTAGCCTGGGTGTAACACTACTGCAGCCGGGTGTAACACTACCAGCCTGGGTGTAACACTACTGCAGCCTGGGTGTAACACTGTTGCGGCCTGCAGGTGTAACACAATTACAGCAGCCTGGATGTAACACTACTGTGCTGCCTGGGTGTAACACTACTGCAGCCTGGGTGTAACACTGTTGCAGCCTGGGTGTAACACTACTGTAGCCAGGGTGTAACACTACTGCAGCCTGGTGTCAAATAATTATGTTGCCTGGGTGTACACTGCTGCAGCCTGGGTGTAACACTACAGCAGCCTGGGTGTAACACTACTGCAGCCTGGGTGCAACACTGCTGCAGCTGGGTGTAACACTACTGTAGCCTGGGTGTAACACTGCTGCAGCCTGGGTGTAACACTGATGTAGCCTGGGTGTAACACTACTGTAGCCTGGGTGTAACACTACTGCAGCCTGGTTGCAACTACTACTGCAGCCTAGGTGTAACACTCACTACTGCAGCCTGGGTGTAACACTACTGCAGCCTGGGTGTAACACTACTGTAGCCTGGGTGTAACACTACTGCAGCCTGGGTGTAACACTACTGTAGCCTGGGTGTAACACTACTGCAGCCTGGGTGTAACACTACTGCAGCCTGGGTGTAACACTACTGTAGCCTGGGTGTAACACTACTGCAGCCTGGGTGTAACACTACTGAGCCTGGGTGTAACACTACTGCAGCCTGGGTGTAACACTACTGCAGCCTGGGTGTAACACTACTGTAGCCTGGTGTAACACTACTGCAGCCTGGGTGTAACACTACTCAGCCTGGGTGTAACACTACTGTACTGAGCCTGGGTGTAACACTACTGTAGCCTGGGTGTAACACTACTGTAGCCTGGTGTAACACTACTGACCTGGGGTAACACTCGAGCCTGGGTGTAACACTACTGCAGCCTGGGTGTAACACTACTGCAGCCTGGGTGTAACACTACTGCAGCCTGGGTGTAACACTACTGCAGCCTGGGTGTAACACTACTGCAGCCTGGGTGTAACACTACTGTAGCCTGGGTGTAACACTACTGCAGCCTGGGTGTAACACTACTGTAGCCTGGGTGTAACACTACTGTAGCCTGGGTGTAACACTACTGTAGCCTGGGTGTAACACTACTGTAGCCTGGGTGTAACACTACTGTAGCCTGGGTGTAACACTACTGCAGCCTGGGTGTAACACTACTGTAGCCTGGGTGTAACACTACTGTAGCCTGGGTGTAACACTACTGAGCCTGGGTGTAACACTACTGTAGCCTGGGTGTAACACTACTCAGCTGGTGTAACACTACTGCAGCCTGGAACCACGAGCTGGTGAACACTACTGCAGCCTGGGTGTAACACTACTGTAGCCTGGGTGTAACACTACTGTAGCCTGGGTGTAACACTACTGTAGCCTGGGTGTAACACTACTGTAGCCTTGGTGTAACACTACTGCAGCCTGGGTGTAACACTACTGTAGCCTGGGTGTAACACTGCTGCAGCCTGGGTGTAACACTACTGTAGCCTGGGTGTAACACTACTGCAGCCTGGGTGTAACACTACTGTAGCCTGGGTGTAACACTACTGCAGCCTGGGTGTAACACTACTGTAGCCTGGGTGTAACACTACTGTAGCCTGGGTGTAACACTACTGAGCCTGGTGTAACACTACTGCAGCCTGGGTGTAACACTACTGTAGCCTGGGTGTAACACTACTGCAGCCTGGGTGTAACACTACTGTAGCCTGGGTGTAACACTACTGTAGCCTGGGTGTAACACTACTGCAGCCTGGGTGTAACACTACTGTAGCCTAGGACTTTCGTGTTGCAATCAAGACATCAGGAGCTTGCAATGTTGCAGAAATTAGTAGGAAATTCAGCTAGCTAACTTGAGTCGTTCCGTTGAACGGATCTACCTGGACTTCCTACTTATTTCTGCAACATTGCAAGCTCCTGATAATATGTTGATTGCAACACCAAAGGCCCAGAGCTATCTTTCAACTTCCCCCGTGGCTTTTTTGCATCTTGTATTGCTGGTCTGGATTATTGCATAAACCACTATATGTACCTGGAGAGGACTTCGGGGGTCGACGCCCCCGCTGCCAGGTCTGTGACCAGGCCTCCTGGTGGATCAGGGTCTGATTAATCAGTCTGTTACTGCCGGGTTGCGTGGGTTGTGGGTGGAAACCGTGTGGCGTGTTTCCTTAAGACACCTGCTGCCCCTGTTCACCTAGTGTGGTAGTCACTTTACACTAGCTGTGCCTGTTTACCTATCAGTAAGTAGGTACCTGTGTGGTAGTCACTTTACACTAGCTGTGCCTGTTCACCTAGGAGTAAGTAGGTACCTGTGTGGTAGTCACTTTACACTAGCTGTGCCTGTTCACCTAGAAGTAGGTACCTGTGTGGTAGTCACTTTACACTAGCTGTGCCTGTTCACCTAGCAGTAAGTAGGTACATGTGTGGTAGTCACTTTACACTAGCTGTGCCTGTTCACCTAGCAGTAAGTAGGTACCTGTGTGGTAGTCACTTTACACCAGCTGTCCCTGTTCACCTAGGAGTAAGTAGGTACCTGTGTGGTAGTCACTTTACACTAGCTGTGCCTGTTCACCTAGCAGTAAGTAGGTACCTGTGTGGTAGTCACTTTACACTAACTGTGCCTGTTCACCTAGGAGTAAGTAGGTACCTGTGTGGTAGTCACTTTACACTAGCTGTGCCTGTTCACCTAGAAGTAGGTACCTGTGTGGATCACTTTCACTAGCTGTGCCTGTTCACCTGCAGTAAGTAGGTCCTGTGTGATAGTCACTTCACCAACTGTCCTGTTCACCTAGCAAAGTAGGTACCTGTTGGTAGTCACTTTACACTAGTGTGCCTGTTCACCTAGCAGTAGTAGGTACCTGTGTGGTAGTCACTTCACCAGCTGTCCCTGTTCACCTAGGTAAGTGGTCCTGGTGGAGTCACTTTACACTAGCTGTGCCTGTTCACCTAGCAGTAAGTAGGTACCTGTGTGGTAGTCACTTTACACAGCTGTCCCTGTTCACCTAGCAGTAAGTAGGTACCTGTGTGGTAGTCACTTTACACTAGCTGTCCTGTTCACCTAGCAGTAAGTAGGTACCTGTGTGGTAGTCACTTTACACTAGCTGTCCCTGTTCACCTAGCAGTAAGTAGGTACCTGTGTGGTAGTCACTTTACACTAGCTGTCCCTGTTCACCTAGCAGTAAGTAGGTACCTGTGTGGTAGTCACTTTACACTAGCTGTCCCTGTTCACCTAGCAGTAAGTAGGTACCTGTGTGGTAGTCACTTTACACTAGCTGTCCCTGTTCACCTAGCAGTAAGTAGGTACCTGTGTGGTAGTCACTTTACACTAGCTGTCCTGTTCACCTAGCAGTAAGTAGGTACCTGTGTGGTAGTCACTTTACACTAGCTGTCCTGTTCACCTAGCAGTAAGTAGGTACCTGTGTGGTAGTCACTTTACACTAGCTGTCCCTGTTCACCTAGCAGTAAGTAGGTACCTGTGTGGTAGTCACTTTACACTAGCTGTCCTGTTCACCTAGCAGTAAGTAGGTACCTGTGTGGTAGTCACTTTACACTAGCTGTCCCTGTTCACCTAGCAGTAAGTAGGTACCTGTGTGGTAGTCACTTTACACTAGCTGTCCCTGTTCACCTAGCAGTAAGTAGGTACCTGTGTGGTAGTCACTTTACACTAGCTGTCCCTGTTCACCTAGCAGTAAGTAGGTACCTGTGTGGTAGTCACTTTACACTCAGCTGTCCCTGTTCACCTAGCAGTAAGTAGGTACCTGTGTGGTAGTCACTTTACACAGCTGTCCTGTTCACCTAGCAAGTAGGTACCTGTGTGGTAGTCACTTTACACTAGCTGTCCTGTTCACCTAGCAGTAAGTAGGTACCTGTGTGGTAGTCACTTTACACTAGCTGTGCCTGTTCACCTAGCAGTAAGTAGGTACCTGTGTGGTAGTCACTTTCACCTAGCTGTCCTGTTCACCTAGCAGTAAGTAGGTACCTGTGTGGTAGTCACTTTACACTAGCTGTGCCTGTTCACCTAGCAGTAAGTAGGTACCTGTGTGGTAGTCACTTTACACTAGCTGTGCCTGTTCACCTAGCAGTAAGTAGGTACCTGTGTGGTAGTCACTTTACACTAGCTGTGCCTGTTCACCTAGCAGTAAGTAGGTACCTGTGTGGTAGTCACTTTACACTAACTGTGCCTGTTCACCTAGCAGTAAGTAGGTACCTGTGTGGTAGTCACTTTACACTAACTGTGCCTGTTCACCTAGCAGTAAGTAGGTACCTGTGTGGTAGTCACTTTACACTAGCTGTCCCTGTTCACCTAGCAGTAAGTAGGTACCTGTGTGGTAGTCACTTTACACCAGCTGTCCCTGTTCACCTAGCAGTAAGTAGGTACCTGTGTGGTAGTCACTTTACACTAGCTGTGCCTGTTCACCTAGCAGTAAGTAGGTACCTGTGTGGTAGTCACTTTACACCAGCTGTCCCTGTTCACCTAGCAGTAAGTAGGTACCTGTGTGGTAGTCACTTTACACCAGCTGTCCCTGTTCACCTATCAGTAAGTAGGTACCTGTGTGGTAGTCACTTTACACTAGCTGTCCCTGTTCACCTAGCAGTAAGTAGGTACCTGTGTGGTAGTCACTTTACACTAGCTGTCCCTGTTCACCTAGCAGTAAGTAGGTACCTGTGTGGTAGTCACTTTACACTAGCTGTCCCTGTTCACCTAGCAGTAAGTAGGTACCTGTGTGGTAGTCACTTTACACTAGCTGTCCCTGTTCACCTAGCAGTAAGTAGGTACCTGTGTGGTAGTCACTTTACACTAGCTGTCCCTGTTCACCTAGCAGTAAGTAGGTACCTGTGTGGTAGTCACTTTACACTAGCTGTCCCTGTTCACCTAGCAGTAAGTAGGTACCTGTGTGGTAGTCACTTTACACCAGCTGTCCCTGTTCACCTAGCAGTAAGTAGGTACCTGTGTGGTAGTCACTTTACACTAGCTGTCCCTGTTCACCTAGCAGTAAGTAGGTACCTGTGTGGTAGTCACTTTACACTAGCTGTCCCTGTTCACCTAGCAGTAAGTAGGTACCTGTGTGGTAGTCACTTTACACTAGCTGTCCCTGTTCACCTAGCAGTGTAGGTACCTGTGTGGTAGTCACTTTACACTAGCTGTCCCTGTTCACCTAGCAGTAAGTAGGTACCTGTGTGGTAGTCACTTTACACTAGCTGTCCTGTTCACCTAGCAGTAAGTAGGTACCTGTGTGGTAGTCACTTTACACTAGCTGTCCTGTTCACCTAGCAGTAAGTAGGTACCTGTGTGGTAGTCACTTTACACTAGCTGTCCCTGTTCACCTAGCAGTAAGTAGGTACCTGTGTGGTAGTCACTTTACACCAGCTGTCCCTGTTCACCTAGCAGTAAGTAGGTACCTGTGTGGTAGTCACTTTACACTAGCTGTCCCTGTTCACCTAGCAGTAAGTAGGTACCTGTGTGGTAGTCACTTTACACTAGCTGTCCCTGTTCACCTAGCAGTAAGTAGGTACCTGTGTGGTAGTCACTTTACACAGCTGTCCTGTTCACCTACAGTAAGTAGTGTCACACAACTGTGTTGGTACTGTACTGTCTACACCTGTGTCTGTCCTAACACAACCTGGTAGCTGTCTAACACAACACTGTTGGTACTGTCTAACCACAACTTGGTACTGTTAACTTACACTGGTACTGTCTAACACCTGGTATGTTAACAACACTGTTGGTACTGTCTAACACACACACTGTCTTGGTACTGTCTAACACAACTGACTGTTTGGTACTGTCTAACACACAACACTGTTTGGTACTGTCTAACACACAACACTGTTTGGTACTGTCTAACACACAACACTGTTTGGTACTGTCTAACACACAACACTGTTTGGTACTGTCTAACACACAACACTGTTTGGTACTGTCTAACACAACTTGATACTGTCTAACACAACTTGGTACTGTCTAACACAACTTGGTACTGTCTAACACAACCTGGTACTGTCTAACACAACCTGGTACTGTCTAACACAACTTGGTACTGTCTAACACAACTTGGTACTGTCTAACACAACTTGGTACTGTCTAACACAACTTGGTACTGTCTAACACAACTTGGTACTGTCTAACACAACTTGGTACTGTCTAACACAACTTGGTACTGTCTAACACAACTTGGTAGCTGTCTAACACAACTTGGTACTGTCTGTCTAACACACTGGTACTGTCTAAAAACTTGGTACTGTCTAACACAACTTGGTACTGTCTAACACAACTTGGTACTGTCTAACACAACTTGGTACTGTCTAACACAACTTGGTACTGTCTAACACAACTTGGTACTGTCTAACACAACTTGGTACTGTCTAACCAACTTGGTACTGTCTAACACAACTTGGTACTGTCTAACACAACTTGGTACTGTCTAACACAACTTGGTACTGTCTAACACAACTTGGTACTGTCTAACCAACTTGGTACTGTCTAACCAACTTGGTACTGTCTAACACAACTTGGTACTGTCTAACACAACTTGGTACTGTCTAACACAACTTGGTACTGTCTAACTCAACTTGGTACTGTCTAACTCAACTTGGTACTGTCTAACACAACTTGGTACTGTCTAACACAACTTGGTACTGTCTAACACAACTTGGTACTGTCTAACACAACTTGGTACTGTCTAACACAACTTGGTACTGTCTAACACAACTTGGTACTGTCTAACACAACTTGGTACTGTCTAACACAACTTGGTATTGTCTATATTAGACACGACAACTTGATATGGCAGCCTACATCTAAGTAGGCTCATCAGTGCCCAAAATTCGAACAAAGGTGTGAGGTTTGCTCACACCTTTACAACATAACTGTCCTCAAAGATTTGTTAAGTTATACCATGAATTAAGGTAAGATCCTGGACTCCACCTTACCAAACATAACAAATACGATAGTAATTATGGACAAGTTAGATTATAGTGGGAAATAAACATGTTCATAGGAGACTGGGGAAGTTAGGTGCCTCTTAAAGCGTCCAAGAATAAGGTCAGCTTCACTATTGTTGGGATCTGGAAAAACATGAAGTAGAAATTGATTAGCTGGGACATGAAGATTGATGATATTGATGGAGAAGCTGGGCAAGGAGTGGATGTTGCAAGTTACTTCTAGCATAGATCACACAACAGTTAGTTGACCTTAAGTTATATGTTAGTGTGTGTGAAGGCAAGTTGAACCTTGACTGATGGTTCCCGATCACCACAATATTGTCCATATTGTTCATACTTGTTCTACCTTCTTAGTTACTGTTCTTGATGTTCATTACCTCACTCTTGTGTGCACTATACACTCATGTACACAAGTGTTGTGTACACTACACTCATGTACACCAGTGGTGTGTACACTACACACTCATGTACACCAGTGTTGTGTACACTACACACTCATGTACACCAGTGGTGTGTACACTACACACTCATGTACACCAGTGGTGTGTACACTACACACTCATGTACACAAGTGTTGTGTACACTACACTCATGTACACCAGTGGTGTGTACACTACACTCATGTACACCAGTGTTGTGTACACTACACACTCATGTACACCAGTGCTGTGTACACTACACACTCATGTACACCAGTGGTGTGTACACTACGCTCATGTACACCAGTGGTGTGTACACTACACTCATGTACACCAGTGGTGTGTACACTACACTCATGTACATCAGTGGTGTGTACACTACACGCTCTTGTACAGTGGTGTGTACACTACACACTCATGTACATCAGTGGTGTGTACACTACACACTCGTGTACACCAGTGTTGTGTACACTACACACTCGTGTACACCAGTGGTGTGTACACTACACACTCGTGTACACCAGTGTTGTGTACACTACACACTCGTGTATACCAGTGGTGTGTACACTACACACTCGTGTACACCAGTGTTGTGTACACTACACACTTAGGTACACACACCAGTGTTGTCTTCTGTATTCATGAGTATTGAGTTGAAAAATAATAATAATTATTATTATTATCATCATTACGTATACATACAGTGGAACCTCGGGTTGGTGAATCTAATTTGTTCCAAATGTCGATTCAACAACCAAAATTGACGACAACCAATGCAATTTTTCCCATAAAGAATAATGTAAATGGAATTAATCCGCTCCAGATCCCAAATGCCAATATAATAATTTATTAACATTGTACTATTACATAAAACTGTAAAAATGAATATTAAAAGAAACTTTAACTGAAATACTCAAAAATAAATGAAAATTTAACTGCCTCTTACCTGTCAGAGGAGAACTAATAGCATACTGGAAGCAGGAGGTGGGGAGAGGAGAGCTAATAGCATACTGGAAGCAGGAGGTGGAGGAGAGGAGAGCTAATAGCATACTGGAAGCAGGAGGTGGGGAGAGGAGAGCTAATAGCATACTAGAAGCAGGAGGTGGGGAGAGGAGAGCTAATAGCATACTGGAAGCAGGAGGTGGAGGAGAGGAGAGCTAATAGCATACTGGAAGCAGGAGGTGGAGGAGAGGAGAGCTAATAGCATACTGGAAGCAGGAGGTGGGGAGAGGAGAGCTAATAGCATACTGGAAGCAGGAGGTGGGGAGAGGAGAGCTAATAGCATACTGGAAGCAGGAGGTGGGAGAGGAGGCTAATAGCATACTGGAAGCAGGAGGTGGGAGAGGAGAGCTAATAGCATACTGGAAGCAGGAGGTGGGGAGAGGAGAGCTAATAGCATACTGGAAGCAGGAGGTGGGGAGAGGAGAGCTAATAGCATACTGGAAGCAGGAGGTGGGGAGAGGAGAGCTAATAGCATACTGGAAGCAGGAGGTGGGGAGAGGAGAGCTAATAGCATACTGGAAGCAGGAGGTGGGGAGAGGAGAACTAATAGCATACTGGAAGCAGGAGGTGGGGAGAGGAGAGCTAATAGCATACTGGAAGCAGGAGGTGGGGAGAGGAGAGCTAATAGCATACTGGTAGCAGGAGGTGGGGAGAGGAGAGCTAATAGCATACTGGTAGCAGGAGGTGGGGAGAGGAGAGCTAATAGCATACTGGTAGCAGGAGGTGGGAGAGGAGAGCTAATAGCATACTGGAGCAGGAGGGGGGGGAGATGGAGGGCTAATAGCATACTGGTAGCAGGCAGAGGTGGGAGAGGAGAGGACTAATAGCATACTGGTAGCAGGAGGTGGGGAGAGGAGGAGCTAATAGCATACTGGAAGCAGGAGGTGGGGAGAGGAGAGCTAATAGCATACTGGAAGCAGGAGGTGGGGAGAGGAGAGCTAATAGCATACTGGAAGCAGGAGGTGGGAGAGGAGGCTAATAGCATACTGGAAGCAGGAGGTGGAGGAGAGGAGAGCTAATAGCATACTGGAAGCAGGAGGTGGGGAGAGGAGAGCTAATAGCATACTGGAAGCAGGAGGTGGGGAGAGGAGAGCTAATAGCATACTGGAAGCAGGAGGTGGGGAGAGGAGAGCTAATAGCATACTGGAAGCAGGAGGTGGGAGAGGAGACTAATAGCATACTGGAGCAGGAGGTGAGAGGAGAGCTAATAGCATACTGGAAGCAGGAGGTGGAGAGGAGAGCTAATAGCATACTGGAAGCAGGAGGTGGGAGAGGAGAGCTAATAGCATACTGGAGCAGGAGGTGGGGAGAGGAGAGCTAATAGCATACTGGTAGCAGGAGGTGGGGAAAGGAGAGCTAATAGCATACTGGTAGCAGGAGGTAGGGAGAGGAGGCTAATAGCATACTGGTAGCAGGAGGTGGGAGAGGAGGGCAATAGCATACTGGTAGCAGGAGGTGGGGAGAGACTAATAGCATACTGGAGCAGGAGGTGGGAGAGGAGAACTAATAGCATACTGGAAGAAAGGAGGTGGGGAGAGGAGAGCTAATAGCATACTGGAAGCAGGAGGTGGGGAGAGGAGAGCTAATAGCATACTGGAAGCAGGAGGTGGGAGAGGAGAGCTAATAGCATACTGGAAGCAGGAGGTGGGAGAGGAGGCTAATAGCATACTGGAAGCAGGAGGTGGGGAGAGGAGGGCTAATAGCATACTGGAAGCAGGAGGTGGGGAGAGGAGGCTAATAGCATACTGGAGCAGGAGGTGGGGAGAGGAGAGCTAATAGCATACTGGAAGCAGGAGGTGGGGAGAGGAGAGCTAATAGCATACTGGAAGCAGGAGGTGGGGAGAGGAGAGCTAATAGCATACTGGAAGCAGGAGGTGGGGAGAGGAGAGCTAATAGCATACTGGAAGCAGGAGGTGGGAGAGGAGGCTAATAGCATACTGGAAGCAGGAGGTGGGGAGAGGAGAACAATAGCATACTGGAGCAGGAGGTGGGGAGAGGAGAGCTAATAGCATACTAGAAGCAGGAGGTGGGAGAGGAGAGCTAATACATACTGAAGCAGGAGGTGGGAGAGGAGAGCTAATAGCAACTGGTAGCAGGAGGTGGGGAGAGGAGAGCTAATAGCATACTGGTAACAGGAGGTGGGGAGAGGAGAGCTAATAGCATACTGGTAGCAGGAGGTGGGGAGAGGAGGGCTAATAGCATACTGGTAGCAGGAGGTGGGGAGAGGAGGGCTAATAGCATACTGGTAGCAGGAGGTGGGGAGAGGAGAACTGTTAAGTCTATCTTCTTAGCTTGCTTACTTGGGCAGTAGAATGGTAGCGAAGGTGCAGAGATACGGCCGATGACTAGACTCAGTTTATTAATGGCAAGGTGTAGGTGTACACGGGACAGAGTGCGAGGGACCGGAGCCAGTTCGTAGGAGGAGATGCTGCTTCAGTGAGGTAGGCCGTGTTAGTGAGAGAGAAGCATGGCTGACCAGCCCGACCTTGATAGGCCTATAGAGGGCAGCACCATAGTGCCGGCAGTTTGAAACAGCCTCAGGGTAGGCTGTTTACATCCGCTCGGCCACCTACCGCGTGTCGTCTCGACACGACAATACTGGCGGGCACGAAGGTGTAAACAAGCAAGCAAGGTTACCCAGGGGAAACTGGCTTCCGGTCACCTGACATTTACAATAGGAAATTGCCGGTGCAGGCCGAAAAACTCTCCCCTACGTGAGTCGGGGAAGAGAAAATCGGCCTGCCCGCACAGCTGGACAGAAGACAGAACAAGCCAACGCTGACACAGGAACTAGAGTCTTCTATATACAGGTTGTCCACAGGGCCAGACGTCAACTTGACTGCACATCCATGAGCGCTGTAGCATCCTCACATCTGCAAACAATGACTGACAGTAGCATTTCCTAAGGTGTGACATTTAACTCAAAAAGGCGATATTGCCCTTGCCTTTATACAGGCTTTACAAGACACACTGGGTGCACATACTCACAATAACATTATTTCCATGGAATTCATTATACTACGGGTACCCTCTAAGAATAAATTTTACGTATTTACATGGTGTTGTCCACCCTGACTCCATTATTTACTAACTATACAATGTGTGCGCATTAATCCCCATTTCTGCAAGCAAACAATTAGCGTAGCTAGCGTAGGAGTCGGACAAGTCAGTAGGTATGTCAATGTCACAGAAATGTACTGCTGTCCGGGGTCTCAGGCCATAAGTATGGAGCCTTACAGGACTGTCATCTGTCGTAGGGATAGCGGGTGAAGAACTAGACGGGTTGTCACTAGGTTGAGTCTGATTGTGGCTTTGCAATGCCCGCGATTCCAGCTCTGCTTCAGCTTGCACATGATCAATATACTTCATGTGGTCAAGGTGAGCTTCTCTGATAGTTCCGGTAGCTATCTCCTCACCTCGAACTTATTGCCGCGGAGCTGTCGTAGGACACGGTAGGGTCCGACAAACTTGGGGACAAGTTTATGCATACCAGGGGTCTGTGTTGGGTTGAGCAACATAACTTTGCAACCTGGTTCCACCTTACTTTCCTTAGCGTGGGCGTTGCGATCAGACGTGAACCTATCTGTGGCTTTTATTAGGTTCTCACGTACTCGCTGGAAAACAAGCTGTGTGGTCCGCATCTTAACTATACCGGTGTTATCGGCGTCATAGATTGGGCTAGGCGGAGCAAACAGG
>WNWK01026661.1:0-27130 GCA_009830355.1 Cherax destructor | reverse complement strand
CCCAGTGAGTTATGAACCTGGTTCATAGATGGCCTGACATACATGCTCTTCCCAGAGTAGAGGGAAGTAATAAAGTTCTGAGCTTCAATCCCAACAAGTGTAAAATTATGGAAATCATGGGAAAAGAGAGAGGGGCGAGTTTACTCCTGATTGATGTCCCAACCTGGGTACCGCCAATCCTACTAACAAATGGATGTTTCCTCCTTAATCTTGATCTCATCACCTGCATTTTCCCCCCACGCCTTTTAGCAACCTTACACTATTCGTTCAGGAAAACTTTGATGAACCTGATGTCTGGGTTACTTTGAAAAAACACATTTTACATATCCGATTCACCTTTGATTAAATGATATTTGGTTTCAGAGCAGGGCTTGGGGAACGTAAACAGATAAGCCGCTCAGGGTCCGAAGTAGGTCTAAGTCAAATAGTGACCACCAGTGACCCTCAGTTAATAATGGTTTCACTACGGCTGGGTCAGGAAGGACTGCTAACGGGTCATCAAAGATTATTGGGCTGATGACTTGGTCTCCAGCCGTCGCAGCTGACCATGGCTCATACTGCCTGTTAATGCAATACTGATGTAACCAGTGACTACAAGCGAAGATGCAGGGCGTTGATGGTGGTTTCCCTGCGGGTGCGTTGATGGTGTGTTCTGCGGGTGCGTTGATGGTGTGTTCTGCGGGTGCGCGGCGAAAGTGACCCTTCTCCTCTCTCTAAAACTCCAGCAAAACACTGCTATAATGGGGTCACCTCTGACTCAGCTTTGGTCCGAGCCCCCGGGAAGACTAGGTCAGACCACATCCCTCTTACGACCTTGTCGCCATTTCGCTCCAATGTCTTTCAGCAGATCCTCAATTACATTTGATTCATTCTGTCTCCTCAATTCCCATGATTGCTCTCTACAGTTTTCTCTTCTTCCACGATTTCCCACATTGTTCCTCCAATCTGAGACTCATGAGAGTTCTTTCTCTTTCGCTCTTTGCCTGTCTGTCTCCTGTCTCTCTCTCTCTCTCTCTCTCTCTCTGTCTCTCTCTCCTGATGATCCATAACGTGCACCAAGATGTCTTTGTTTCACTATCAAGAAAGGCATTGTGATCTCAAGGTCCAACAAGAAATCTTAATATCCCTCATGACGTCTTCACCGCCCCATCATCTGCTTTATGATACCGCCAAGGATCGTCATCCTACTTTTCCCTGCCTTTCCTTGCAGCCTCTCATTAATTTTTGCCGTTCGTGAAAATGTACGATCCAAATTGATAATCTCCTCCCCTACCAGACGTAAGCCATCCCTGTCCATAAACATAAATGAACATGGTTTACACACGTCAAGTTAAACAAGGCCTACACTAAACAAATTTCGAGAGTTTAGAAATGCCGGGACATTTCGTCAAAGAATGGACGCTGTAGTTGGGTACTGGTAGTGCTGTAGTTGGTACTGGCAGCGCTGTAGTTGTACTGGCAGCGCTGTAGTTGGGACCGGGCAGCGGTGTAGTTGGTACTGGTAGTGCTATAGTTGGGTACTGGTAGTGCCGAAGTTGGGTACTGGTAGTGCTGTAGTTGGGACCGGTAGTGCTGTAGTTGGGACTGGTAGTGCCGAGTTGGGACTGGCAGCACCGTAGTTGGGTACTGGCAGCGCTGTAGTTGGGACCGGCAGCGCTGTAGTTGTACTGGACGCGCTGTAGTGGGACTGGCAGCGCTGTAGTTGGGACCGGCAGCGCTGTAGTTGGGCACTGGCAGCGCTGAAGTGAGTACCGGCAGCGCTGTTGTTGGGTACTGGCAGCGCTGTAGTTGGGTACTGGCAGCGGTGTAGTTGGGACTGGTAGTGCTGTAGTTGGGTACTGGTAGTGCGTAGTTGGGACTGGTAGTGCTGTAGTTGGGACTGGTAGTGCTGTAGTTGGGACTGGAGTGCTGTAGTTGGGCCTGGCAGTGCCGTAGTTAGGCACTGGCAGCGCTGTAGTTAGGTACCTGGCAGCGCTAGTTGGGACTGGCAGCGCCTGTAGTTAAGTCTGGCAGCGCTGTAGTTGGGCACTGGCAGCCTGTAGTTGGGACTGCAGCGCTGTAGTTGGGACTGGCAGCGCTGTTGAGCACTGCAGCGTGTAGTTGGGTACTGACGCCGTAGTTGGGCACTGGCAGCGCTGTAGTTGGGTACTGGACGCTGTAGTTGGGCTGGCAGCGCTGTAGTTGGTACTGGCAGCGCTGTAGTTAGACACTGGCAGCGCTGTAGTTGGGTACTGCAGCGCGTGTTAAGACTGGCAGCGCTGTAGTTGGGATGCACCTGGGTTGGAGTTACTGGTAGTGCTGTAGTTGGGTACTGGCAGCGCTGTAGTTGGGTACTGGCAGCGCTGTAGTTGGGTACTGGCAGCGCTGTAGTTGGGTACTGGACGCGCTGTAGTTGGGTACTGGCAGCGCTGTAGTTGGGTACTGGACGCGCTGTAGTTGGGTACTGGTAGTGCTGTAGTTGGTACTGGCAGCGCTGTAGTTGGGACTGGTAGCGCTGTAGTTGGTACTGGTAGTGCTGTAGTTGGTACTGGCAGCGCTGTAGTTGGGACTGGAGCGCTGTAGTTGGGTACTGGTAGTGCTGTAGTTGGGTACTGGCAGCGCTGTAGTTGGTGCACCTGGTGTATGATGCTGAGTGGGACTGGTAGGCTGTAGTTGGGTACTGGTAGTGCTGTAGTTGGGTACTGGTAGGCTGTAGTTGGGTCTGGTAGGCTGTAGTTGGGACTGGTAGGCTGTAGTTGGGTACTGTAGTGCTGTAGTTGGGACTGGTAGTGCTGTAGTTGGGTACTGGTAGTGCTGTAGTTGGGTACTGGTAGTGCTGTAGTTGGGTACTGGTAGGCTGTAGTTGGGTACTGGTAGTGCTGTAGTTGGGTACTGGTAGTGCTGTAGTTGGGTACTGGTAGGCTGTAGTTGGGTACTGGTAGTGCTGTAGTTGGGTACTGGTAGTGCTGTAGTTGGGTACTGGTAGGCTGTAGTTGGGTACTGGTAGTGCTGTAGTTGGGTACTGGTAGTGCTGTAGTTGGGTACTGGTAGTGCTGTAGTTGGTACACTGTAGTGACGAGCGCTGTAGTTGGTACTGGCAGCGCTGTAGTTGGGTACCGTAGCGCTGTAGTTGGGTACTGGTAGCGCTGTAGTTGGGTACTGGTAGTGCTGTAGTTGGGTACTGGTAGTGCTGTAGTTGGGTACTGGTAGTGCTGTAGTTGGGTACTGGTAGTGCTGTAGTTGGGTACTGGTAGCGCTGTAGTTGGGTACTGGCAGCGCTGTAGTTGGGTACTGGTAGCGCTGTAGTTGGGTACTGGTAGTGCTGTAGTTGGGTACTGGCAGCGCTGTAGTTGGGTACTGGCAGCGCTGTAGTTGGGTACTGGTAGTGCTGTAGTTGGGTACTGGCAGCGCTGTAGTTGGGTACTGGTAGTGCTGTAGTTGGGTACTGGTAGTGCTGTAGTTGGGTACTGGTAGTGCTGTAGTTGGGTACTGGTAGTGCTGTAGTTGGGTACTGGTAGTGCTGTAGTTGGGTACTGGTAGCGCTGTAGTTGGGTACTGGTAGTGCTGTAGTTGGGTACTGGTAGTGCTGTAGTTGGGTACTGGTAGTGCTGTAGTTGGGTACTGGTAGTGCTGTAGTTGGGTACTGGTAGTGCTGTAGTTGGGTACTGGCAGCGCTGTAGTTGGGTACTGGTAGCGCTGTAGTTGGGTACTGGCAGCGCTGTAGTTGGGTACTGGTAGCGCTGTAGTTGGGTACTGGTAGTGCTGTAGTTGGGTACTGGTAGTGCTGTAGTTGGGTACTGGTAGTGCTGTAGTTGGGTACTGGTAGTGCTGTAGTTGGGTACTGGTAGTGCTGTAGTTGGGTACTGGTAGTGCTGTAGTTGGGTACTGGTAGTGCTGTAGTTGGGTACTGGTAGTGCTGTAGTTGGGTACTGGTAGTGCTGTAGTTGGGTACTGGTAGTGCTGTAGTTGGGTACTGGTAGTGCTGTAGTTGGGTACTGGTAGTGCTGTAGTTGGGTACTGGCAGCGCTGTAGTTGTTTACTGGTAGTGCTGTAGTTGGGTACTGGTAGTGCTGTAGTTGGGTACTGGTAGTGCTGTAGTTGGGTACTGGTAGTGCTGTAGTTGGGTACTGGTAGTGCTGTAGTTGGGTACTGGTAGTGCTGTAGTTGGGTACTGGTAGTGCTGTAGTTGGGTACTGGTAGTGCTGTAGTTGGGTAATGGTAGTGCTGTAGTTGGGTACTGGTAGTGCTGTAGTTGGGTAATGGTAGTGCTGTAGTTGGGTACTGGCATTTCCACATTCTCTCAACTCTGGTTGGCTATAAAGAGAAGGATGCTAAAATTTTACATTGACTGCAAGATCATACATACTGGGTGCCCAAGGTCAAACGTGTTGCGTGTCAAAGGTCAAACTTAGCGGGTCTCAAAGTTTACGTCAGTATCGTAAGTAAAGTCGCAACTGGTGACCCAGCAAAAAAAGTATTACACAACTTGAAACTTTCCAGTAATGTGCAGAGTAACTTAGGAGGTACAGAGTAACTTAGGAGGTACAGAGTAACTTAAAAGGTACAGAGTAACTTATTAGGTACAGAGTAACTTAGGAGGTACAGAGTAACTTAGGAGGTACAGAGTAACTTAGGAGGTACAAAGTAACTTAGGAGTTACAGAGTAACTTAGGAGGTACAGAGTAACTTAGGAGGTACAGAGTAACTTAGGAGGTACAGAGTAACTTAGGAGGTACAGAGCAACTTAGGAGGTACAGAGCAACTTAGGAGGTACAGAGTAACTTAGGAGGTACAGAGTAACTTAGGAGGTACAGAGTAACTTAGGAGGTACAGAGTAACTTAGGAGGTACAGAGTAACTTAGGAGGTACAGAGTAACTTAGGAGGTACAGAGTAACTTAGGAGGTATAGAGTAGAGTTATGCGTGATGCGGCGCGGGAAGGCATCTAGCAGCTGCGTACCACATTATTATTATTATTATTATTATATAGGAAAGATATACTTCCACACTAGCAGCTCTATTCATTATACTTGAGGTTTGAAATTTGCTTTATAGGTGACGCTGGAGCGCATTATAGGCGGCACTGTGGCGCATTATAGGCAGCACTGGCGCGCATTATAGGCGGCACTGGCGCGCATTATAGGCGGCACTGGCGCGCATTATAGGCGGCACTGGCGCGCATTATAGGCGGCACTGGCGCGCATTATAGGCGGCACTGGCGCTCATTATAGGCAGCACTGGCGCGCATTATAGGCAGCACTGGCGCGCATTATAGGCAGCACTGCGCGCCTTATAGGAGCACTTGCGCGCATTACAGGCGGCACAGGCCGCAATATAGGAGATTCGCGCATTACAGGCAGGCACTGGCGCGCATTATAGGGCAGCACTGGCGCGCATTAGAGGCAGCAACTTGCAGCGCATACAGGCGGCACTGGCGCGCATTATAGGGGACACTTAGCGGCATTACAGGCGGCAATGGCGCGCATTATAGGAGCACTTGCGCGCATTAAGGGGCACTGGTGCGCATTAAGGCACACTGGCGCCATTATAGGCGGCACTGGCGTGCATTATAGGCGACTGGAACGCATTACAGGCGACACTGGCGCGCATTATGCAGCAACTAGCGAGCATTATAGGCAGACCTGGACGCATTATAGGGAGCACTTGCGCGCATTACAGGCGGCACTGGCGCGCATTATAGGGAGCACTTGCGCGCATTACAGGCGGCACTGGCGCGCATTATAGGCAGCACTGGCGCGCATTACAGGCGGCACTGGCGCGCATTATAGGCGGCACTGGCGCGCATTATAGGCGGCACTGGCGCGCATTATAGGCGGCACTGGCGCGCATTATAGGCAGCACTTGCGCGCATTACAGGCGGCACTGGCGCGCATTACAGGCGACACTGGCGCGCATTATAGGCAGCACTGGCGCGCATTATAGGCAGCACTGGCGCGCATTATAGGGAGCACTTGCGCGCATTATAGGCGGCACTGGCGCGCATTATAGGCAGCACTTGCGCGCATTACAGGCGGTACTGGCGCGCATTATAGGCAGCACTGGCGCGCATTATAGGCAGCACTGGCGCGCATTATAGGAGCACTTGCGCGCATCAGGCGGCACTGGCGCGCATTATAGGCAGCACTTGCGCGCATTACAGGCGGTACTGGCGCGCATTATAGGCACATGGCGCGCATTATAGGCAGCACTTTGCGCGCATTACAGGCGGCACTGGCGCGCATTATAGGGAGCACTTGCGCGCATTACAGGCGGCACTGGCGCGCATTATAGGGAGCACTTGCGCGCATTACAGGCGGCACTAGGCGCATTATAGGCAGCACTGGCGCGCATTACAGGGCACTTGCGGCATTAAGGCGGCACTGCGCGCATTACAGGCGACACTGGCGCGCATTATGGCAGCCTAGCGCGCATTATAGGCAGCACTGGCGCGCATTATAGGAGCACTTGCGCGCATTATCAGGCGGCACGACTGGCGCATTATAGGAGCACTTGGCGCATTACAGGCGGCACTGGCGCGCATTATAGGCAGCACTGGCGCGCATTAGCGCGCTATAGGGCACTTGCGCGCATTATGGCGGCACGGCGCGCATTATAGGCGAGCACTGGGCGCGCATTATAGGCATGGCACTTATAGGCAGCGCATTATAGGCAGCACTTGCGCGCATTACAGGCTGACACTGGCGCGCATTATAGGGACACTGGCGCGCATTATAGGCAGCACTTGCGCGCATTATAGGCAGCACTGGCGCGCATTATAGGCGCACTGGCGCGCATTATAGGCGGCACTGGCGCGCATTATCAGGCGGCACTGGCGCGCATTATAGGCGAGCACTGGCGCGCATTATAGGCAGCACTGCGCCATTATAGGCGGCACTGGCGCGCATTATAGGCAGCACTTGCGCGCATTATAGGCGGCACTGGCGCGCATTATAGGCAGCACTTGCGCGCATTACAGGCGGCACTGGCGCGCATTATAGGCAGCACTGGCGCGCATTATAGGCAGCACTGGCGCGCATTATAGGCAGCACTGGCGCGCATTATAGGCGGCACTGGCGCGCATTATAGGCGGCACTGGCGCGCATTATAGGCAGCACTTGCGCGCATTATAGGCGGCACTGGCGCGCATTATAGGCAGCACTGGCGCGCATTATAGGCAGCACTGGCGCGCATTTAGGCAGCACTGGCGCGCATTATAGGCGGCACTGGCGCGCATTATAGGCAGCACTTGCGCGCATTATAGGCAGCACTTGCGCGCATTATAGGCAGCACTGGCGCGCATTATAGGCAGCACTGGCGCGCATTATAGGCAGCACTGGCGCGCATTATAGGGAGCACTTGCGCGCATTACAGGCGGCACTGGCGCGCATTATAGGGAGCACTTGCGCGCATTACAGGCGGCACTGGCGCGCATTATAGGCAGCACTGGCGCGCATTATAGGCAGCACTTGCGCGCATTACAGGCGGCACTGGCGCGCATTACAGGCGACACTGGCGCGCATTATAGGCAGCACTGGCGCGCATTATAGGCAGCACTGGCGCGCATTATAGGCAGCACTGGCGCGCATTATAGGCAGCACTTGCGCGCATTACAGGCGGTACTGGCGCGCATTATAGGCGCACTGGCGCGCATTATAGGCACACTGGCGCGCATTATAGGCAGCACTTGCGCGCATTATAGGCAGCACTGGCGCGCATTATAGGGAGCACTTGCGCGCATTACAGGCGGCACTGGCGCGCATTATAGGGAGCACTTGCGCGCATTACAGGCGGCACTGGCGCGCATTATAGGCAGCACTGGCGCGCATTATAGGCAGCACTTGCGCGCATTACAGGCGGCACTGGCGCGCATTATAGGGAGCACTTGCGCGCATTACAGGCGGCAATGGCGCGCATTATAGGGAGCACTTGCGCGCATTACAGGCGGCACTGGTGCGCATTATAGGCAGCACTGGCGCGCATTACAGGCGGCACTGGCGTGCATTATAGGCGGCACTGGCACGCATTACAGGCGACACTGGCGCGCATTATAGGCAGCACTAGCGCGCATTATAGGCAGCACTGGCGCGCATTATAGGGAGCACTTGCGCGCATTACAGGCGGCACTGGCGCGCATTATAGGCAGCACTTGCGCGCATTACAGGCGGCACTGGCGCGCATTATAGGCAGCACTTGCGCGCATTATAGGCGGCACTGGCGCGCATTATATGCAGCACTTGCGCGCATTATAGGCAGCACTGGCGCGCATTATAGGCAGCACTGGCGCGCATTATAGGCAGCACTGGCGCGCATTATAGGCAGCACTGGCGCGCATTATAGGCAGCACTTGCGCATTATAGGCGGCACTGGCTCGCATTATAGGCAGCACTTGCGCGCATTATAGGCGGCACTGGCGCGCATTATAGGCAGCACTGGCGCGCATTATAGGCAGCACTGGCGCGCATTTTAGGCAGCACTGGCGCGCATTATAGGCAGCACTTGCGCGCATTATAGGCAGCACTTGCGCGCATTATAGGCAGCACTTGCGCGCATTATAGGCAGCACTGACATACACCACCGACTGCCACGTTGGTTGGTGAACTGGGTTTAAAGCCTATCGATGTTTGAGGGTCATTAATGCTGCAGCTCACCTGGTCACCGCCAGTCAAGAGTAATTTAACCCTTAAGAGATATTAAAGGAAACTCTCAGTGTATACACGCTGAGAGACATACATCTCTCAGTGTATACACTGAGAGACATACATCTCTCAGTGTATACACTGAGAGACATACATCTCTCAGTGTATACACGCTGAGAGACATACATCTCTCAGTGTATACACACTGAGAGACATACATCTCTCAGTGTATACACTGAGAGACATACATCTCTCAGTGTATACACACTGAGAGACATACATCTCTCAGTGTATACCACTGATGCAGGAATATCGAAGACCCAGCCACTTACACCACAGCGGTGGTGTAACTGGTTACATCAGTGGTGTAACTGGTTACAGCGGTGGTGTAACTGGTTACAGCAGTGGTGTAACTGGTTACAGCGGTGGTGTAACTGGTTACATCAGTGGTGTAACTGGTTACATCAGTGGTGTAACTGGTTACAGCGGTGGTGTAACTGGTTACAGCAGTGGTGTAACTGGTTACAGCGGTGGTGTAACTGGTTACATCAGTGGTGTAACTGGTTACAGCGGTGGTGTAACTGGTTACAGCAGTGGTGTAACTGGTTACAGCGGTGGTGTAACTGGTTACAGCAGTGGTGTAACTGGTTACATCAGTGGTGTAACTGGTTACAGCGGTGGTGTAACTGGTTACAGCAGTGGTGTAACTGGTTACAGCGGTGGTGTAACTGGTTACAGCAGTGGTGTAACTGGTTACATCAGTGGTGTAACTGGTTACAGCGGTGGTGTAACTGGTTACAGCAGTGGTGTAACTGGTTACAGCGTGTGTAACTGGTTACAGCAGTGGTGTAACTGGTTACAGCAGTGGTGTAACTGGTTACAGCGGTGGTGTAACTGGTTACAGCAGTGGTGTAACTGGTTACAGCAGTGGTGTAACTGGTTACAGCAGTGGTGTAACTGGTTACAGCAGTGGTGTAACTGGTTACAGCGGTGGTGTAACTGGTTACAGCAGTGGTGTAACTGGTTACAGCAGTGGTGTAACTGGTTACATCAGTGGTGTAACTGGTTACAGCGGTGGTGTAACTGGTTACAGCAGTGGTGTAACTGGTTACAGCGGTGGTGTAACTGGTTACAGCGGTGGTGTAACTGGTTACAGCGGTGGTGTAACTGGTTACAGCGGTGGTGTAACTGGTTACAGCGGTGGTGTAACTGGTTACATCAGTGGTGTAACTGGTTACAGCGGTGGTGTAACTGGTTACAGCGGTGGTGTAACTGGTTACATCAGTGGTGTAACTGGTTACAGCGGTGGTGTAACTGGTTACAGCGGGGGTGTAACTGGTTACAGCAGTGGTGTAACTGGTTACAGCGGTGGTGTAACTGGTTACAGCGGTGGTGTAACTGGTTACATCAGTGGTGTAACTGGTTACAGCGGTGGTGTAACTGGTTACAGCGGTGGTGTAACTGGTTACATCAGTGGTGTAACTGGTTACAGCGGTGGTGTAACTGGTTACAGCGGTGGTGTAACTGGTTACATCAGTGGTGTAACTGGTTACAGCGGTGGTGTAACTGGTTACATCAGTGGTGTAACTGGTTACAGCGGTGGTGTAACTGGTTACATCAGTGGTGTAACTGGTTACATCAGTGGTGTAACTGGTTACATCAGTGGTGTAACTGGTTACAGCGGTGGTGTAACTGGTTACAGCGGTGGTGTAACTGGTTACATCAGTGGTGTAACTGGTTACAGCGGTGGTGTAACTGGTTACAGCGGTGGTGTAACTGGTTACATCAGTGGTGTAACTGGTTACAGCGGTTTTGTAACTGGTTACATCAGTGGTGTAACTGGTTACAGCGGTGGTGTAACTGGTTACAGCGGTGGTGTAACTGGTTACATCAGTGGTGTAACTGGTTACAGCGGTGGTGTAACTGGTTACATCAGTGGTGTAACTGGTTACAGCGGTGGTGTAACTGGTTACAGCGGTGGTGTAACTGGTTACAGCGGTGGTGTAACTGGTTACATCAGTGGTGTAACTGGTTACATCAGTGGTGTAACTGGTTACATCAGTGGTGTAACTGGTTACAGCGGTGGTGTAACTGGTTACAGCGGTGGTGTAACTGGTTACAGCAGTGGTGTAACTGGTTACAGCGGTGGTGTAACTGGTTATAGCAGTGGTGTAACTGGTTACAGCGGTGGTGTAACTGGTTACAGCGGTGGTGTAACTGGTTACAGCGGTGGTGTAAATGGTTACAGCAGTGAACTGCTCCGCTGCTGCACCCTTCCGTTGTTACCTTGTGGCATCTTACCGTTACCTTGTGGCATCCTGCCGTTGTTACCTTGTGGCACCCTGCCGTTACCTTGTGGCATCCTGCTGTTGTTACCTTGTGGCATCCTGTTGTTGTTACCTTGTGGCACCCTGCTCTTGTTACCTTGTGGCACCTTGTCGTTTGTGAAATAGGATTTACCTTCTTCTTAACCAGGTTGGTTTTCATGATATGTCTCTACAGGTGTGTGTGTGTGTAAACCTGCAGGTGTGGAAGACAGTTATGTTACACGTAGCTCAGGTATGCACACACACATACACACACACACAGACACACACACACACACAGACACACACACACACACACACACACACACACACACACACACAGTGTGTCAATGTACTCTGAGACACTTCCTCTTGACAATAGATTATTAGATGAATGCAATACTTCACTCCCTCTCGTTCCATTACCCTCCCTCTCGTTCCATCACCCTCCCTCTCGTTCAATCACCCTCCCTCTCGTTCCATCACCCTCCCTCTCGTTCCATCCCTCCCTCTCGTTCCATCACCCTCCCTCTCGTTCCATCACCCTCCCTCTCGTTTCATCCCCCTCCCTCTCGTTCCATCACCTTCCTTCTCGTTCCATCACCTTCCCTCTCGTTCCATCACCCTCCCTCTCGTTCCATCACACTCCCTCTCGTTCCATCCCCTCCCTCTCGTTCCATCACCCTCCTTCTCGTTAAATCACCCTCCCTCTCGTCCCATCACCCTCCCTCTCGTTCCATCACACTCCCTCTCGTTTCATCACCCTCCCTCTCGTTCCATCACACTCCCTCTCGTTCCATCCCCCTCCCTCTCGTTCCATCACCCTCCTTCTCGTTAAATCACCCTCCTCTCGTCCCATCCCCTCCCTCTCGTCCCATCAACCTCCCTCTCGTTCCATCACCGTCCCTCTCGTTCCATCACCTTCCCTCTCGTTCCATCACACTCCCTCTCGTTCCATCCCCCTCCCTCTCGTTCCATCACCCTCCTTCTCGTTAAATCACCCTCCCTCTCGTCCCATCACCCTCCCTCTCGTTCCATCCCCCTCCCTCTCGTTTCATCACCCTCCCTCTTGTTCCATCACACTCCTTCTCGTTCCATCACCCTCCCTCTCGTCCCATCACCCTCCCTCTCGTTCCATCATACTCCTCTTGTTCCATCATCCTCCCTCTCGTTTTATCACACTCCCTCTCGTTCCATCACCCTCCCTCTCGTTCCATCACCCTCCCTCTCATTCCATCACACTCCTCTCGTTTAATCATCCTCCTCTCGTTCCATCACACTCCCTCTCGTTCCATCACACTCCTCGTCCCATCACCCTCCTCTCATTCCATCACACTCCCTCTCGATCCATCACACTCCCTCTCGTTCCATCACCCTCCTCTCGTCCCATCACCCTCCCTCTCATTCCATCACACTCCCTCTCGTTTCATCATCCTCCCTCTCGTTCCATCACACTCCCTCTCGTCCCATCACCCTCCCTCTCATTCCATCACACTCCCTCTCGTTCCATCACACTCCTCTCGTTCCATCACCCTCCCTCTCGTCCCATCACCCTCCCTCTCGTTCCATCACCTCCCTCTCATTCCATCACACTCCCTCTCGTTTCATCATCCTCCCTCTCGTTCCATCACACTCCCTCTCGTTCCATCACCCTCCCTCTCGTCCCATCACCCTCCCTCTCATTCCATCACACTCCCTCTCGTCCCATCACCCTCCCTCTCGTCCCATCACCCTCCCTCTCGTCCCATCACACTCCCTTTCGTCCCATCACCCTCCCTCTCATTCCATCACCCTCTCGTCCCATCATCCTCCCTCTCGTCCCATCACCCTCCCTCTCGTCCCATCACCCTCCCTCTCGTCCCATCACACTCCCTCTCGTTCTATCACACTCCCTCTCGTTCCATCACACTCCCTCTCGTTCCATTACCCTCCCTCTCATTCCATCACACTCCCTCTCGTTCATCATCCTCCCTCTCGTTCCATCACACTCCCTCTCGTTCCATCACCCTCCCTCTCGTCCCATCACCCTCCCTCTCATTCCATCACACTCCCTCTCGTCCCATCACACTCCCTCTCGTCCCATCACCCTCCCTCTCATTCCATCACACTCCCTCTCGTTCCATCACCCTCCTCTCGTCCCATCACACTCCCTCTCGTCCCATCACCCTCCCTCTCATTCCATCACACTCCCTCTCGTTCCATCACCCTCCCTCTCGTCCCATCACACTCCCTCTCGTCCCATCACCCTCCCTCTCATTCCATCACACTCCCTCTCGTTCCATCACACTCCCTCTCGTTCCATCACACTCCCTCTCGTCCCATCACCCTCCCTCTCATTCCATCACACTCCCTCTCGTTTCATCATCCTCCCTCTCGTTCCATCACACTCCCTCTCGTTCCATCACACTCCCTCTCGTCCCATCACCCTCCCTCTCATTCCATCACACTCCCTCTCGTTCCATCACACTCCCTCTCGTTCCATCACCCTCCCTCTCGTCCCATCACCCTCCCTCTCGTCCCATCACCCTCCCTCTCATTCCATCACACTCCCTCTCGTTCCATCACCCTCCCTCTCGTCCCATCACACTCCCTCTCGTTCCATCACCCTCCCTCTCGTTCCATCACCCTCCCTCTCATTCCATCACACTCCCTCTCGTTTCATCATCCTCCCTCTCGTTCCATCACACTCCCTCTCGTTCCATCACCCTCCCTCTCGTCCCATCACCCTCCCTCTCATTCCATCACACTCCCTCTCGTCCCATCACACTCCCTCTCGTCCCATCACCCTTCCTCTCATTCCATCACACTCCTTCTCGTTCCATCACACTCCCTCTCGTTCCATCACACTCCCTCTCGTTCCATCATCCTCCCTCTCGTTCCATCATCCTCCCTCTTGTTCCATCATCCTCCCTCTCGTCCCATCACACTCCCTCTTGTTCCATCATCCTCCCTCTCGTTCCATCATCCTCCCTCTTGTTCCATCACCCTCCCTCTCGTTCCATCACACTCCCTCTCGTTCCATCACACTCCTCTCGTTCCATCACACTCCCTCTCGTTCCATCACACTCCCTCTCGTCCCATCACACTCCCTCTCGTTCCATCACACTCCCTCTTGTTCCATCACACTCCCTCTCGTTCCATCATCCTCTCTCTCTCTCTCTCTCTCGTAATGCAGCAGCCTACAGTGACACACACTCGCCAACCTACAAAGTTTCACAGGTACCACCTGCACTCTAGCAAGACAGGTGTTAACGATACACAGGTGTGGGACACAGGTGTACTTAACACTCCACCTCTGAAAAACTCTGGCAACTATAAGCTCTCTTGATACGAGAACGGGTGAGAAATTGCAGGGAGTATGTACCTGTACATGGAGTACATGGAGATTCATGGAAGTACATGTGATATATCAGAGTACACGGGAGTACATACAGAAAGCCTTAAGGTTTATACCGAAGCTGTCAGCTAGGACCTAACAGTCGATATTCCTCTTATTTTGCCTATGTAGATGAGGCAAGGACATTATAGATTAATTTTTCCCAAGTTCACCACAAAAGATCGTGCCTGACCAGCTGAATTTCTTTCATTTATAAAACTGGGACGAAAAAGTCAACAGATGTAGTACATTTAAAGTTTCAAAATAAAAACACATGGCATATAAGGAGCTTCATGCCTGGGTATGTGACCAGCTCATTAACAGTGAGACTCAACTACGTGGCTTGCCGTGAAGATTCGAAGCTCTGTTGGAGTGCATGGGAGTAAACATTCGAAGCTCTGGTGGAGTGCATGGGAGTAAGGCTTCCTCAGAGATCGGTTCTTGGATCAAGTGTCTCGAGGCAAGGCTAACATCTAATGTTGCAGCATCAAAAGCAGATTGTCTGAATATTCAGAGTGATCTGGATAGGATGTCACTGTGCTTGCAGACGTGGAAGATGAGTTAAAACGTTGACAGGTGCAAAGTAATGTATTTTGGATATAATCTCGAAACACTAATATAAAATGTTCGACAACAAACTAACCGAAGCCAGATAAAAGAACCTTGGAATAATTATAAAGAAGGACCAAACAATGCCTATACGTGCGCTTCAAAGCCAACACAATACTAGGTTTCATAGCTAGAAGCTTAGAGTACGATATACCAGACACCATATTGACCATAATGCATCTGTTAGACCACATCTTTAATATGTCATCCAGTTTTGGAAAAGGTACAAAGAAGAGCTATCAAGCTTGTACCATCACTCAGAAACAAACTATGAAGAAAAAGCACTCAACCTTTTCCCTCTAAGGAAACAGACACTACGAGATCTCATTAGAACCTTTAAGATACTGAATGTTTTCATACTGACGAACATAATCATTTGAAGTGTAAAATGAATCCATAACAGCAAACAATGGAATGAAACTGCGAGGCAGATGTATGTATATATACATATTATATATATATAAATATATATATATATATATATATATATATATATATATATATATATATATATATATATATAGGGGTCGGCCTAGAAAAGGTCGGAGGGAGGGGTAAAGGAGGTTTTGTGTGCGAGGGGCTTGGACTTCCAGCAAGCGTGCGTGAGCGTGTTAATTAGGAGTGAATGGAGACAAATGGTTTTTAATACTTGACGTGCTGTTGGAGTGTGGGCGGGATAACATTTGTGAAGGATTTCAGGGAAACCGGCAGGCCGGACTTGATTCCTGGAGATGGGAAGTACAGTGCCGGCACTCTGAAGGAGGGGTGTTAATGTTACAGTTTTGTAGCTGTCATGTAAGCACGCCTCTGGCGAGACAGTGATGGAGTGAATGATGATGAAAGTTTTTCTTTGTCAGGCCACCCTGCATATATATATATATATATATATATATATATATATATATATATATATATATATATATATATATATATATATATATACATGTATACTAACGGAATTATAGCAGAATGGAGCCAACTATCCGTTGAAACACAAGATAATACAATCATTTAAGAAGCAACTAGACAAGCACTTTACAAGTATATGATTCAACTAGAAGCTTCGCAAACAGAAATCAATGGATATCTGATGTTTGTTCAGTAACTGCACCAACGCGATCAGTTGTCAACGAGACAACTAAATTAATAGTAGTGGTGGTAGAAGTAGATAGTTGTTCGTCACAGCAGTGGTGCGCAGCTGAGTAACACGAGTAGGTAGGGTAGATGTAGTACTAATTAGATAGAAGTAGTTGTATCCTAGGCCTTCCATCCACTTCCATCTCTCCTGTAAATTCCAAGTCATATTTGCAATATAGTATGGAATATTTCCCTCCTCTTCCTCAGTTTTCATACCGGCAGTGTCCAGAAGGTGGAGGGTGAGGAGAGAGCCTTCTATCTTACTATCCTTGCTTCAAACACCAATATAATACACGACAGTCCTTAGTCTACATAGAAGTAGACAGTTCTTCTCAGCGGATAGGCTGTGTGGATTGAAGTCCTTCGCTATCTGCCTTTCCCAAGTACTCCTTCCTGTCACACAACAAACACTGGGACAAAGAACCTCTCCACTTCTCATGTTCAAGAACGGATGTTTAATGGAAAAAATTGGGAGTTCTGGACTTTTATTGTTACTAAATATTGTTGTCACTACTAATGCTACTGCTGCCAGTACTACTGCTGCTACCACTGTCACTACTACTGCTGCCAGTGCCACTACACTACTGCTGCCACTAATATCACTAGTATTAGGAAACCTAGCACTGTTAGTTTGCTGCTGCCAGCTAAACCTTGATTAATATTGGTTAAAAAAAATCGTAATGAACAAATATAACAACTCATTGTCGTGACTAGGGATCAAACACTAGAATCCCGGCCACTCCAGGAACTAAATTCTCTAAAACAGGGGTTCCCAACCTTTTCTGTACCCCACACCCCTAGCAAATGTTTGATTAATGTTCCCCCCCCCCCCAAAAAAAAAAAAGAGCTTCTAATTCAGAGCATAAAATGCAAATATAAATTCATCAATTAGAAAATTTTCTGGTAAAATAAACGGAATTGTGTTTTTTATTGTGTTTGTCGAACCCCCGGAAATGCCCTCTCGCACCCCCGGAAATGCCCTCTCGCACCCACTGGTTGGGAACCCCTGCTCTGAAAGGTACTGGAGGCTCGAGACAGCGGCAGCTAACACAAACAGCCTGGCTGAACAGGAAATCAAGAGAGAGAGAGAGATGATGAGAAAATGTCATGATCTTTAAAGGCCACACCACCGTCCACTCTCACTGCTTACACGCACATCTATCCAACATTCAAACACACCAACCATCTATCCATGTGTACGTCAACCAGTATAGACATGTCTATCCATCTGCCAGTTCTACTCATCTGTCTGTCTGCCTCTGTCAAAACAATCAGTCCTTCCATTCACGTGGGAGGTTTTATTACGACCATACATGCGTGTCCATACATTCGTGGAAATATAGGCACCTAAATACCTATTATTCATTGTATATTTGTATTTGTGTGCTAAAGAGGTGAATAATGTATTTACAAGAGTTCTATCTGTCTCTCTCCCCTTGCCTCTCCCCTCTCTCTCTTCCTCTGCCCCCCTCATCCCTTCTCTCTCTCTCCCATCTCTTCCCCCTCTCTCCCTCTATCTTCCCCTCGCTTCCTCTCTCTCTCTCTTCCTCCTCCTCCTCCCTCTCTGCAGCACCTGGACAGTCACACAGTGCTCAGCATGCACCGTAATGTTGGCTATTTATTTCCTCTGTGAACATTATTTCCCATTCCTCTCTATCTCTCTTCTTCTTCACTCCTCCTCCTCCTCTCGGTACTCACTCAGCTTTATCATCAATTCTCCCTTCTCCACTCTCACTCATTTACCCTCGCATACTGTCATCTCTTTTATTCCACCCTGGCTCTCATCTCCCCTCCTCCCTTCTCTCCATTTTCTTCTGTTCCCTTTCCCTCCTCTTCTCCATTCTGTCTCTCCCCTTTCCTCTCCCCAGGCTGATAAATTGGACATGGTTGTGGGAACAAACACAATATTGGGTTCAACAGGTGACCACATCACCCCTGTGTACTCACCTATTTGTGATTGCAGGGGTCGAGACTCAGCTCCTGGCCCCGCCTCTTCACTGTCCGCTACTAGGTTCTCTCTCCCCCTGCTCCATGAGCTTCATCATACCTCGTCTTAAAGCTATGTATGGTTCCTGCCTCCACTACCTCACTGCAAAACTATTCCACTTCCTGACAACTCTGTGACTGAAGAAATACTTCCTAACATCCCTTTGACTCATCTGAATCTTCAACTTCCAATTGTGACCCCTTGTGTCTGTGTCCCATCTCTGGAACATCCTGTCTCTGTCCACCTTATCTATTCCAGGCAGTATTTTGTATGTCGTTATCATGTCTCCCCTAACCCTCCTGTCCACCAGTGTCGTCAGGCCGATTTCCCTTAACCTTTCTTCGTAGGACATTCCCCTTAGCTCTGGAACTAACCTTGTTACAAACCTTTGCACTCTCTCAAATTTCTTGACGTGCTTGACCAGGTGTGGGTTCCAAACTGGTGCTGCATACACCAGTATGGGCCTGACGTACACGGTGTACAGTGACTTGAACGATTCCTTACTGAGGTATCGGAACTCTATTCTCAGGTTTGCCAGGCGCCCATATGCTACAGCAGTTATTTGGTTGATGTGTGTTTCCGGAGACGTGTACTCACCTAATTGTGGTTGCAGGGGTCGAGACTCAGCTCCTGGTCCCGTGTGTGTGTGTTTGTGTGTGTGTACTCACCTATACACTCCTATATGTGGTTGCAAGGGTCGAGTCACAGCTCCTGTGTGAGATGGAGAGAGAGAGAGAGAGAGAGAGAGAGAGAGAGAGAGAGAGAGAGAGAGAGAGAGATAGAGAGAGAGAGAGTCCTGTATCTCAGCAGTTCACAGAACCATTTCCCGGCTTCTAGGATAGCCGGTAATCGGCTTTGACATCGTCTGCGTCTTGTAATAGGCTTGAGGTTGGCTGAGCGCTGCGAGCCCTGCACCACTACTTTGACCAGCTTCCAAGTGCCTTACGTACAACTTCACGTCTCGCTCAGTGCTATGAGAGACCATGGCACGGGATCTTGGATTCTAAATTGGTTTTGTTAAGTTATGACTGCAGGAACTAGGTGCTGGAAGAAAGGTTTTCGTTCCATGAAGTGGGAGCTACGTTTCCCCCTTTCCTAGGATCGAGTGTGAGTGGGCTTCCAGGGTGCAGTCAGTACAGTGATGAACCAGCACCGCAGTGTTGTAGGGGCTGGGTCGATCACAGTTACCATCCTCCCACCACTACTACCACCACCACTACTACTACCACCACCACTACTACCACCACCACCACTACTACCACCACCACTACTACTACCACCACCAGTACAACCACCATCCTCTATTAACACATTCCTCTCTATCACAACTCCCAGTACCATTATCCTCTCTTACCACCACCAGTACTACCACTATCTTCTACTGCCACCAATAATACTATCACTATCCTCTATTACCACCATACTACTACCCCTACCAACGGTACTAACACCGCTACCATCACCATACCGACCACGATCATACCTCCACCACTATTACCAAAACACTCTCATCCACAATCACACTGACCACCATCACCTCGATCAACACCACTAACATGACCCACCACAACCACAATTAGCCACCACCACCACAACCACAATTTAACCATCACCAACCCCCCCCCCAAACATCCACTACAATAATTATCCCCATTAACCACTTAATAGCAACCCATTCCGGCGCTGAGAGAGAGAGAGAGAGAGAGAGAGAGAGAGAGAGAGAGAGAGAGAGGAGAGAGAGCGAGAGAGTACTGGAGGCTGGATCTCCCAGCGCTATACAAACTTGACCTAGTTGCACTCACCAGTCTATCAGAAGAAGGCAGATACTGTGTGTACTGAGATCTTCACTCAACAAGAGTGAGCTTCATGGCTCCCACAGACTTGCTCTTAGAGAGGTTTCAAAACCACGGAGTCTTTCTGCTTTTTATAGGGCAGCAAGACCAATTTAAGAGAAAATAACTAATGCAATTTTTCCTGAGTGATACCACATAGTGCCCTTCCTTTTTTTTCTCATGTCCTAAGCTCGATTTCATTGAATATTTTGACCTCTCATGTTTCTGACACTTGAAGTTATAGCTACGAGTACAAAGTCTATATAAGAGAATTAATGTTATAAGAACATAAGAAAGGAGGAACACTGCAGCAGGCCTGTTGGCCCATACTAGGCAAGTCCATTCCATCCCACTAACAGAATATTTGTTTCACCCAATCTTAAATGCTACCTAAGAAATAAGCTTTGATAATTCTGTTTCCTCATGTGCAATTCCCACTCAAATCCAACCCCTCTCACTCATGAATTTATCCAACCTAAATTTGAAACTACTAGGCAGACTGTTCCACTCATCAACTACCCTATTTCCAAACCAATACTTTCCTATATCCTTTCTAAATCTAAACTTATCTAATTTGAATCCATTATTGCAGGTTCTCTCTTGGTGAGATATCCTCAAGACCTTATTTATATCCCCTTTGTTAATACCCATTTTCCACTTGTATACCTCGATCATGTCTCCCTCATTCTTCGTCTTACACGTGAATGTAATTTTAGGGTCTTCAATCTTTCTTCATACGGAAGATTTCTAATGCTATGTATTAATTTAGTCATTCTACGCTGAATGTTTTCTAACGAATTAATATCCATTCTGTAATATGGAGACCAGAACTGAGCTGCGTAATCTAGGTGAGGCCTTACTAACGATGTATAAAGCTGTAATATAACCTCTGGACTTCTGTTGCTTACACTTCTTGATATAAATCCCAGTAATATGTTTGCCTTATTACGTACGCTTAGGCATTGCTGTCTTTGTTTAAGGTTGCTGCTTACCATAACCCCCAAGTCCTTTTCGCAATCTGTATGGCTAAGTTCTACGTTATTTAACTTATAAGTGCTTGGGTTATGGACACTCCCGAGCTTCAGAACCTTGCATTTATCTACATTGACCTGCATCTGCCACTTTTCTGACCACGAATTAAGTTTGTCTAAATCTTCCTGAAGTTCTATGGCATCTATGTTTGAATCAATTATCCTACCTATCTTCGTGTCGTCGGCGAATTTGCTCATATCACTAGTAATTCCCTCATCAAGGTCATTGATATATATTATAAATAACAATGGGCCTAAGACTGATCCCTGTGGAACACCACTTGTTACAAGTCCCCATTCGGATTTAACCCCATTTATGCACACTCTCTGCTTCCTATTGGTGAGCCATGACTCGATCCATGACAGCACTTTTCCCCAATGCCATGAGCTGCCACTTTCTTTAACAGTCTCTGGTGCGGTACTCTATCAAAAGCCTTACTAAAGTCTAAATAAACAATATCGAATTCTTTATCGTGATCAACAGCCTCAAAAGCTTTACTGAAGAAGGTTAATAAATTAGATAGGCAGGAACGGCCCTCGTGAATCCATGCTGGGTATCATTAATCAAATTATGGTTATCTAGATGGCTTCTAATAATATCAGCTATAATTGACTCTAGTAATTTGCCTACAATTGAGGTCAGGCTTATTGGGCGGTAGTTTGACGGTAGTGACTTGTCCCCTGCTTTAAAAATAGGAATTACATTAACCATCTTCCACATATCAGACACTACACCTGTTTGAAGAGATAAATTAAAATGTTAGATATTGGTTCACAGAGTTCCATTTTGCATTCCTTAAGAACCCTTGCAAAAAGCTCATCAGGACCCGGCGATTTATTTTGTTTCAGTCGGTCCAGCTGTTTCATAATCATTTCGCTAGTGACTGTGATATTACATAATTTATCTTCTTCTGGGCCTCTGTAAAAATTAATTACTGGGATATTATTAATGTCTTCCTGTGTGAAAACCGAGAGAAAATAATTATTAAAAATAGAGCACATATCATTCTCCTTGTCAGTAAGATGCCCAAAGTTATTTTTAAGGGGACCTATCTTATCCCTAACTTATCCTCCCCTACCACTCAGTGTATATAGCAACTTATCCTCCCCTGCCACTCAGTGTATATACCAACTTATCCTCCCCTGCCACTCAGTGTATATAGCAACTTATCCTCCCCTGCCACTCAGTGTATATAGCAACTTATCCTCCCCTGCCACTCAGTGTATATAGCAACTTATCCTCCTCTGCCACTCAGTTTATATAGCAACTTATCCTCCCCTGCCACTCAGTGTATATACCAACTTATCCTCCCCTGCCACTCAGTGTATATACCAACTTATCCTCCCTGCCACTCAGTGTTTATACCAACTTACAAAGTGACATCTCCCTCTCCATACATTCCATAACCCTGATACATTCCCTCAATACTGCCTCCCCACGTCTCTCTCCCTACTCATTACTTTGATACTTTCTCTACACTTCTCTCAGTCTCATTAAGACTATTTCCTCTTTCACTCGTTCTTTACCTACTACTGCCCTTCTCTCTCTCTCTCTCTCTCTCATTCGTTCAGTTATGTCTGCTATAATTCTCCTCCCTTTCTCCCCTTCATGTTCCTCTCTTAACTACTCTTCCATTTTATTGTGTATTCTCCCTCTCCACTCTTCAGTGTCCTCCCTCCCTCTCTCTCTCTCTCTCTCTCTCTCTCTCTCTCTCTCTCTCTGTCAGTCAGTCACCCTTGAGGAGGGGAAGGCCGCTATAGTGACAAGTAATGAATCTTGCATCGAAAGTAGCAAGCTCGATCCTCCGTATGTTGATCGAAGTCCAGTCTCTAACTGGTTAGGCTGTTACACACACTAGTGTGTACAGCAGTAGTGAACACACCGGTGTGTGCAACAGCAGTGTACACAGTGGTGTGTACAGCAATAGTGTACACAAGAAGTCCCCGGCAACAACTACACTGGTAAGTGTCCATGTGTAACTCCATCACCTCTTTCCCTCTCATTCCCTCCCTCTTCCTTCACACTCTTCAGTTTTCCCTCTTCACCCTCTCCCCTCCCCTTCAATACTTTTCCCCTCTCTTCTTCACTTTTTAGCAAAATTGAATACATCGGCAGTGTGTTGCTACACTGTTATACATGATAGTTACACAGTGGCAACACCAGCAGTGTGTTGCTACACTGTTATACATGATAGTTACACAGTAGCAACACCAGCAGTGTGTTGCTACACTGTTATACATGATAGTTACACAGTGGGTAAAAAAGCTAGTTATATATCCCTTGTCATATTACATCACACAGTGTGTCAGTCTGAGCTGAGAGACTTCAGCAGTGTCAGTCTGAGCTGAGAGACTTCAGTAGTGTCAGTCTGAGCTGAGAGACTTCAGCAGTGTCAGTCTGAGCTGAGAGACTTCAGCAGTGTCAGTCTGAGCTCAAAGACTTCAGCAGTGTCAGTCTGAGCTCAAAGACTTCAGCAGTGTCAGTCTGAGCTCAAAGACTTCAGCAGTGTCAGTCTGAGCTGGGAGACTTCAGTAGTGTCAGTCTGAGCTGAGAGACTTCAGCAGTGTCAGTCTGAGCTGAGAGACTTCAGCAGTGTCAGTCTGAGCTCAAAGACTTCAGCAGTGTCAGTCTGAGCTCAAAGACTTCAGCAGTGTCAGTCTGAGCTGAGACTCTTCAGCAGTGTCAGAGCTGAGAGACTTCAGTAGTGTCAGTCTGAGCTGGGAGACTTCAGCAGTGTCAGTCTGAGCTGAGAGACTTCAGCAGTGTCAGTCTGAGCTGAGAGACTTCAGCAGTGTCAGTCTGAGCTGAGAGACTTCAGCAGTGTCAGTCTGAGCTGAGAGACTTCAGCAGTGTCAGTCTGAGCTGAGAGACTTCAGTAGTGCGTCTGAGCTGAGACTTCAAGTGTCAGTCTGAGCTGAGAGACTTCAGTAGTGTCAGTCTGAGCTGGGAGACTTCAGTAGTGTCAGTCTGAGCTGGGAGACTTCAGTAGTGTCAGTCTGAGCTGGGAGACTTCAGTAGTGTCAGTCTGAGCTGGGAGACTTCAGTAGTGTCAGTCTGAGCTGGGAGACTTCAGTAGTGTCAGTCTGAGCTGGAGACTTCAGAGTGTCAGTCTGAGCTGGAGACTCAGCAGTGTCAGTCTGAGCTGGAGACTTCAGTAGTGTCAGTCTGAGCTGGGAGACTTCAGTAGTGTCAGTCTGAGCTGAGAGACTTAGTAGTGTCAGTCTGAGCTGGGAGACTTCAGTAGTGTCAGTCTGAGCTGGAGACTTCAGTAGTGTCAGTCTGAGCTGGGAGACTTCAGTAGTGTCAGCCTGAGCTGGGAGACTTCAGTAGTGTCAGTCTGAGCTGAGAGACTTCAGTAGTGTTAGTCTGAGCTGGAAGACTTCAGTAGTGTCAGTCTGAGCTCAGAGACTTCAGTAGTGTCAGTCTGAGCTGAGAGACTTCAGTAGTGTCAGTCTGAGCTGAGAGACTTCAGCAGTGTCAGTCTGAGCTGAGAGACTTCAGTACTGTCAGTCTGAGCTGGGAGACTTCAGTAGTGTCAGCCTGAGCTGGGAGACTTCAGTAGTGTCAGTCTTAGATGGGAGACTTCAGTAGTGTCAGTCTGAGCTGGGAGACTTCAGTAGTGTCAGTCTGAGCTGGGAGACTTCAGTAGTGTCAGTCTTAGATGGGAGACTTCAGTAGTGTCAGTCTGAGCTGGGAGACTTCAGTAGTGTCAGCCTGAGCTGGGAGACTTCAGTAGTGTCAGTCTTAGATGGGAGACTTCAGTAGTGTCAGTCTGAGCTGGGAGACTTCAGTAGTGTCAGTCTGAGCTGGGAGACTTCAGTAGTGTCAGTCTTAGATGGGAGACTTCAGTAGTGTCAGTCTGAGCTGGGAGACTTCAGTAGTGTCAGCCTGAGCTGGGAGACTTCAGTAGTGTCAGTCTTAGATGGGAGACTTCAGTAGTGTCAGTCTGAGCTGGGAGACTTCAGTAGTGTCAGCCTGAGCTGGGAGACTTCAGTAGTGTCAGTCTGAGCTGGGAGACTTCAGTAGTGTCAGCCTGAGATGGGAGACTTCAGTAGTGTCAGCCTGAGCTGGGAGACTTCAGCAGAACAATAAGAATATCGTCCAGTATAACATTAAAGGTTCATCAGCTTCACCTGCCAGGGGCGCTGCAGTCACTATCACTTGAGAACTACCATCTCACAGCATAGACTATACCATACACAGGAGAATTTTTTTTTTCATGGAGACATCTCCATGATAGAGAGTGGGGGGGGAGAGGTTGAAAAATGCAACTCTCCTTCCCCAGTCCATTCCTCCCCTCTCATCCCCATCCACTATCCTCCCCTTCCCCATGGGCCAGATACCCCTATCCCTTAGCGTGTCTAGCCTTACCTTCCGCGTTGTGTTACGTAGTACACAGGTCGTACCTTATGTGAGACGTACACTGTGGCTGGTGCACACGAGTCTACACACACACACACACACACACACACACACACACACACACCCCACACTACGCCCCGGTGGCCTAGTGGGTAAAGCTCTTCTTTACGCACGGAGGGGCCGGGTTCAATTCCCGGTGGGGCAGAAACATTTCAAGTGTTTCTTACATACACATACACACACACATATATACAACAGGCCTAGTGTCTAATTGACATGTGCCTAGGACAAAATGGTAACAAACACACACACACACACACAAACACACACATACACACCGTATCTGGAACACGAAGAACAAGAAGAAACATGATCCCGAGGAACAATAAAAAAAAAAAGGCTTATAACGAGAACAGTAATACTGCAAATAAATATTTAAAAACAAAACGAGAAAAGAAAGCAAGCAAAGTCAACATGAAGACGGCAAAGAACCAGCAACCACAACCAGCAACCACAACCAGCAACCACAACCAGCAACCACAACCAGCAACCACAACCAGCAACCAGCAACCACAACCAGCAACCACAACCAGCAACCACAACCAGCAACCAGCAACCACAACCAGCAACCACAACCAGCAACCACAACCAATAACCAGCAACCACAACCAGCAACCACAACCAGCAACCACAACCAGCAACCACAATCAATAACCAGCAACCAGCAACCACAACCAGCAACACAACCAATAACCAGCAACCACAACCAGCAACCACAACCAGCAACCACAACCAGCAACCACAACCAGCAACCACAACCAGCAACCACAACCAGCAACCAGCAACCAGCAACCACAACCAGCAACCACAACCAGCAACCACAACCAGCAACCACAACCAGCAACCACAACCAGCAACCAGCAACCACAACCAGCAACCACAACCAATAACCAGCAACCACAACCAGCAACCACAACCAGCAACCACAACCAGCAACCACAACCAATAACCAGCAACCACAACCAGCAACCACAACCAGCAACCACAACCAATAACCAGCAACCACAACCAGCAACCACAACCAATAACCAGCAACCAATAACCAGCAACCACAACCAGCAACAACAACCAGCAACCACAACCAGCACCCACAACAAGCAACCACAACCAGCAACCACAACCAGCACCCACAACCAGCAACCACAACCATCAACCACAACCAATAACCAGCAACCACAACCAGCAACCACAACCAGCAACCACAACCAATAACCAGCAAAAATAACCAGCAACCACAACCAGCAACCACAACCAGCAACCAACACCAATAACCAGCAACCAATAACCAGCAACCACAACCAGCAACAACAACCAGCAACCACAACCAGCACCCACAACAAGCAACCACAACCAGCAACCACAACCAGCACCCACAACCAGCAACCACAACCATCAACCACAACCAATAACCAGCAACCAATAACCAGCAACCACAACCAGCAACCACAACCAGCAACCACAACCAATAACCAGCAAAATAACCAGCAACCACAACCAGCAACCACAACCAGCAACCACAACCAGCACCCACAACCAGCAACAACAATCAGCAACCACAACCAGCAACCACAACCAGCAACCACAACCAGCAAAACCCCATCCAGCAACCACAACCAGCAACCACAACCAGCAACCACAATCAGCAACCACAACCAGCAACCACAACCAGCAACCACAACCAGCAACCACAACCAGCAACCACAAGCAGCAATCACAACAAGCAACACAACCAGCAACCACAACCAGAACCAACCAGCAACCACAATCAGCAACCACAACCAGCAACCACAACCAGCAACCACAACCAGCAACCAC
>WNWK01026660.1:0-27131 GCA_009830355.1 Cherax destructor | reverse complement strand
AATTTTTTGAAAAATTTTTTCCCCTTGTACCTCGTCATGTCCCCCCCTCTTCTACGTCTTACAAGTAAATGTTTTTTTAAGGGTCGTCAATTTTTCTTCGTAAGGAAGATTTCTAATCTATGTTTAATTTGTACTACGCTAAATTTTTTTAACAATTTATGTCCATTCTGAATATGGAGACCAGAACGGGGCTGCGTAATCTAGGTGGGGCCCTTTACTAATGATGTATAAAGCTGTAATATAACCTCTGGACTTCTTTGCTAACACTTCTTGATATAAACCCCAGTAATCTTTTCCCTTTTTCGTACACTTGGCATTGCTGTCTTGGTTTAAGGGTTTGCTGCACCATCACCCCAAGTCCTTCTCCAATCTGTATGGCTAATTTCCCCGTTATTTAACTTATAAGTGCTTGGGTTTGGACACTCCAGCTTCAGAACCTTGCATTTATCTACATTGAACTGCATTTCCACTTTTCTGACCAGAATTAATTTTGTCAAAATCTTCCCTAAGTTCTATGACATCTATTTTGATAAATTATCCATCTTTTTCTGTCGTCGGTTTTTTATATAGAAAATTCCCCCTTCAAGGTCTTGATATTAAAAAATAATGGGATAAGACTGACCCCTTGGAACCCCACTTGCAAGTCCCATTCGGTTTAATCCCTTTTTCACCTCTCTGCTTCTTATTAGTACCATGACCGATCCAGAGTTTTTTTTCCCCAATCCCTGAGCTGCTTTTAAATCTCTGGTGCGGACTCTGTCAAAAGCCACTAAAGTCTAAATAAACAATATCAATTCTTTTCATGATCAACACCCAAAAGTTTTACTGAAAAAAGGTTAATAAATTAGATGGGGAACCCCCCCTTTTGAATCCAGGGATATCATTAATCAAATTATGGTTATCTAGAGGGCTTCTAATAAATCAGCTTAATTGACTCTATTAATTTTTTGAGGTCAGGCTTTTGGGGAAATTTTGGGTATGACTTGTCCCCTTTTTAAAAATAGGAATTAATTAGCCATCTTCCACATATCAGACACAACACCTGTTTGAAGAGATAAATTAAAAATGTTAGATAATGGTTCACAGAGTTCCATTTTGCATTCCTTAAGAACCCTTGCAAAAAGCTCATCAGGACCCGGCGATTTATTTTGTTTCAGTCGGTCTAGTTGTTTCATAACCATTTCGCTAGTGACTGTGATATTACATAATTTATCTTCTTCTGGGCCTCTGTAAAAATTAATTACTGGGATATTATTAGTGTCTTCCTGTGTGAAAACCGAGAGAAAATAATTATTAAAAATAGAGCACATATCATTCTCCTTGTCAGTAAGATGCCCAGAGTTATTTTTAAGGGGACCTATCTTATCCTTAACTTTTGTTCTATAAATCTGGAAAAACTTTTGGTTTAGTTTTGAATCCCTAGCAACTTTAATTTCATAGTCCCGTTTAGCTTTTCTTATCCCCTTTTAACGTCCCTCCTTCAACTTATCAAGTACATCAAGAAATTGAAAAAGTGAGGTGGTGTGCAATAAGACTGGTTCCAGAACTAAAAATTATGGCCTTTGAGAGGAGGTAAATTGAAATAAGTCTGACGACAGTAGAGGATAAAAAAACTAGGGGGATATGATTGCAACGTGATAGGTGCTAGGGTTATAAACATTTCCTAGCTTCAGAACTTTGCTTTTATCTACATTAAACTGAATCTCCCTCTTTTCTGACCACAAATTGAGTTGATCTAAATCCTCCTGAAGTTCCGTGACATGTACGTCTGAATCAGCGAATTTGCTCATATCACTAGTAATTCCCTCGTCAATGTCATTGATATATATTATAAACAACAATGAGCCTAAAACTGATAGTGTTCAGGAATTTAGTGTACTTATTTCAGTTGTTTTATTATAATTGTTTTAATATCAGTAAAAAAATATAATAAAACATAATTTTTTTTACTATTATAGTAATTAAAATACTACTACTACTACTACTACTACTACTACTACTACTACTACTACTACTACTACTACTACTACTACTAATAATAATAATAATAATAATAATAATAATAATAATAATGGTATCGTTATATATCATACGCTCAACGTCCTCTACTTCAGTAATCCGAGAAAGATATCCCTTGTGTCATAAACTTTAATGCATGTATTAAGGCATACGTTTGCGACCACTGTCAGCCTCAGAGTTATCTGAGTTACTAGACTCTGCCACGTGGAGGCCAGTGGTTCGTCTTTAGGTTACACCCACCATCTGTGTCCCCTCAGATATTCTCCCTTCCCCACTTCGTGTGTTTGTGTGTCAGGAATCCATCCGTGGGCCCCGGATGTCTTCCCTTCCACATTACCCTAAGGTCAACGCGTTCTGAAGTTCTTTGAGTTTCTTGAAAGTCTTGAAGTTCTCGAAGGTCTTGAAGTGTTGACGTTCTTTAAGGTTCTTGAATATCTTGAAGTTCTCGAAGGTCTTGAAGTTCTCGAAAGTCTTGAAGATCTTGAAGTTTTCGAAGGTATTGAAATTCTTGATCTTCTTGAAGGTCTTGAAGTTCTGAAAGGAAGATCATTTAGTTATGACTGCCTCACTCAGGTCCATGGCTTCAAGTGTCCATCCTTGTTCCCTCGGATATTCACCATTCACCACTTTTCCCGAGGTCAGCAGTCCCACCCCAGACAACACCACAGGGACCAGACAACAACACAAGGACCAGACAACAACACAACACAAGGACAGGACAACAGCACAAGGACCGGACAACAACACAAGAACAAAGACAGCAACACAAGAACTAGACAGCAACATAAGGACCAGACAACAACACAAGGGCCAGACAGCAACACAAGGGCCAAACAACAACACAACAACAGATATATGTTATTACTTGGGAGGACACGCAGAAATCTGCGCTCAATAATAGCATCCGCCTGGACAGCAGCGATCGTAGACTACCTAGACGAGAGAGATCTTTTACCCAGTTAGTCTACTAGGGAGATATTATAACGACATAAAATACTGTGAGGAATTGACAAGGTGGACAAAGACAGAATGTTCCAGAGATGGGACACAGAAAAAAGGGATCATAATAGGAAGTTGAAGACTCAGATGAGTCAAAGGGATGTTAGGAAGTATTTCTTCAGTCACAGAGCTGTCAGGAAGTGGAATAGTCTGGAAGGTGACGTAGTGGAGGCAGGAACCATACATAGTTTCAAGACTAGGTTTGAAAAACTAATGGAACAGGGAGAGAGAGGACCTAGTAGCGATCAGTGACGAGGCTGGGCCAGGAGCTATAAATCGACCCCAGCAGCCACAAACGGGTGAGTACACACACACACACCGGTGCTGTTTCTCGTATTTGTGAACGACATGACGTAAGGAATAGACTCAGAAGTGTCCCTGTTTGCAGATGACATGAAGTTGATGAGAATTCAATCGGACGAGGACCAGGCAGAAGTACAAAGAGATCTGGACAAGCTGCAAGCCTGGTCCAGCAACTGGCTCCTGGAGCTCAACCCCACTAAGTGCAAAGTCTTGAGAATTGGGAAAGGGCAAAGAAGACCGCAGACGGAGTACAGTCTAGAGGGCCAGAGACTACAAACTTCACTCAAGGAAAAGGATACCGGGCACATCTGAGGCGCATCTGCAGCATACGGGTGCCTAGCAAACCTAAGAACAGCATACCGACATCTCAATAAGGAATCGTTCAGGACCCTGTACATCATGTACGTTAGGCCTATATTGGAGTACGCAGCACCAGTTTGGAACCTACACCTAACTAAGCACTTAAGGAAATTAGAGAAAGTGCAAAGGTTTGCAACAAGACTAGTCCCGTAGCTAAGGGGCATGCCCTACGAGAAGAGGTTAAGGGAAATCAACCTGACCACAATGCAGGACAGGAGAGATAGGGGGGATATCATAACGTCATATTAAATACTGAGAGGAATCGACTGGTGGACAGAGAGAGGATGTCCCAGAGATGGGACTCAGCAACAAGGGGTCACAGTTAGAAGTTGAATGAAGACTCAAATGAATCACAGGGATGTTATTAAGTATTTCTTCACTCACAGAGTTGTCAGGAAGTGGAATAGCCTGGGAAGTGATGTAGTGGAGGCAGGATCCATTCATAGCTTTAAGAAGAGGTATGATAAAGCTCATGGAGCAGGAAGAGTGACCTAGTAGTGGCCAGTGAAGAGGCGGGGCCAGGAGCTGAGTCTCGACCCCTGCAACCACAAATAGATGAATACACACACACACACACACACACAAACACACACCCGAAACTGATGTACAGTCACATCAGAAGGAAGACAACAGTTAAAGACCAGGTGATAAGGCTGATGAGAGAAGATGGGGAACTCACAAGTAACGATCAAGAGGTATGTGAGGAGCTCAACTTGAGGTTTAAGGAAGTATTCACAGTGGAGGAAGCAAGGCAACTGGGTAGACAGGATGGGGTGCGCCACCAACAAGGGATGTATCAAGTGCTAGAGGGCATACACACACAACTGAGGAGGAGGTGAAGCAGTTACTCAGTGACCTTGATACCTCAAAGGCGATAGGTCCGGACAACATCTCCCCGTGGGTTCTTCGGGAAGGAGCTGAGGTACTGAGTGTGCCACTTACCATAATATTCAACACATCCCTTGAAAATGGGCAGTTACCTGAGGTATGGAAGAAGGCCAACGTAGTCCCCATCTTTAAAAAAGGAGACAGAAAAGAGGCACTAAACTATAGACTGGTGTCACTTACATGTATAGTGTGCAAAGACCTGGAGAAAATCATCAGGAAAAGAATGGTGGAGCACCTCGAGCGGAACAGGATAATAAACACCAGGCAGCACGGATTCCGGGAAGGCAAATCCTGTGTAACAAACCTCCTAGAGTTCTATGATAAAGTAACAGAGGTAAGGCAAGAGAGAGAAGGGTGGGTTGATTGCATTTTCCTGGACTGCAGGAAGGCCTTCGACACAGTTCCTCACATGAGATTAGTAAAGAAGTTGGAAGAACAAGCACGTATAACAGGAAGGGCACTGGAATGGATCAGGGAATACCTCACAGGGAGGCAACAACGGGTCATGGTGCGTGATGAGGTATCACAGTGGGCGCCTGTGACGAGCGGCGTACCGCAGGGGTCAGTCCTAGGACCAGTGTTATTCTTGGTATATGTAAATGACATGACAGATGGGATAGACTCAGAAGTGTCTCTGTTCGCAGATGATGTGAAATTAATGAGGAGAATCACATCGGAGGAGGACCAAGCAGGACTTTAAACAGACCTGGACAAGCTTGGCACCTGGTCTAGCAAATGGCTTCTCGAATTCAATCCCACCAAATGCAAAGTCATGAAGATCGGAGAAGGGCAAAGAAGACCGCTGACAGAGTACAGGCTAGGAGGACAAAGGCTACAAACCTCGGCAAAGGAGAAAGACCTTGGGGTGAGTATAACGCAAAGCACGTCTCCGGAGGCACACATCAACCAGATAACTGCGGCAGCATATGGGCGACTGGCAAACCTAAGATTAGCGATCCGTTACCTTAACAAGGACTCGTTTAAGACACTGTACACCGTGTACGTCAGGCCCATACTAGAATATGCAGCACCAGTCTGGAACCCACACCTGGTCAAACACGTAAAGAAACTAGAGAAAGTGCAAAGGTTTGCGACAAGGTTAGTTCCACAACTCAGGGGTCTGTCCTATGAAGAAAGGCTGAGGGAAATAGGACTAACAACACTGGAGGAAAGAAGGGTCAGAGGAGACATGATAACGACATACAAAATACTGCGGGAATCGACAAGGTAGACAGTGACAGGATGTTCCAGAGAGGGAACACAGAAACAAGGGGACACAACTGGAAGCTGAAGACTCAGATGAGTCAAAGGGATGTTAGGAAGCATTTCTTCAGCCACAGAGTAGTCAGGAAGTGGAATAGTCTAGAGAAAGACATAGTGGAGGCAGGAACCATACACAGTTTTAAGACGAGGTATGATAAAGCTCATGGAGTAGGGAGAGCAGATACCCAGTAGCGGGCAGCGCAGAGGCGGGGCCAGTAGCTAAGTCTCGACCCCTGCAACCACAATTAGGTGAGTACAATTAGGTGAGTACACACACACACACACACACACACACACACACACACACACACATACACACACACACACACACACACACACAGCCCCGATAGCATGGTGGCTAGCGCTCTTGCTTCACGCACGGAGGGCCCGGGTTCAATTCCCGGCGGGGCCGAAACATTTCGAAGTGTTTTGTTACACACACACACACACACAAATACATACAACAGGCCTAGTGTCTAATCGACATGTGCCTAGGACAAAATGGTAACTAACACACACACCCTGATGGCATGGTGGCTAAAGCTCTCGCTTCACGCACGGATGGCCTGGGTTCAATTCCCGGCGGGGCCGAAACATTTCGTAGTGTTTCCTTACACACACACACACACACACAATATATATATATACAACAGGCCTAGTGTCTAATCGACATGTGCCTAGGACAAAATGGTAACTAACTAACACACACACACACACACACACACACACACACACACACACAATGAAAGAATAGGTGAAACGTCCCCAGACATCATAGCCGTCACAGAAACTAAACTAAATGAGGCAATAACAGACGCAATCTTCCCACAGGGATATCAGATCCTGAGGAAAGATAGAAGGAGCAGGGGATGAGCAGGGGTCGCACTGCTCGTAAGGAACCACTGGAGATTCAAGGAAATGGAAGGATTGGAAGTGTGTGGAGAAAGGGACTTTATAGTAGGTACCATTCAGTCTGGGGAGCACAAGATAGTTATTGCAGTGATGTATAACCCACCACAGAACTGCAGGAGGACAGGAGAGGAATATGACGAGAACAACAGAGCAATGGTGGACACTCTGGCGGAGGTGGCAAGAAAAGCGCACAGGAGCAGAGCGAAGTTACTGGTCATGGGCGATTTCAACCACAGGGAGATCGACTGGGAGAACCAAGAACCACGTGGGGGTCCAGAATCTTGGCGAGCCAAGATGATGGACGTGGTAATGGAAAACCTGATGCACCAACATGTCAGGGACACGACCAGGGGGAGAGGAGAGGACGAACCAGCAAGGCTGGACCTTGTATTCACCCTGAACAGCTCAGATATCGAGGACATAACACACGAGAGCCCCCTGGGAGCCAGCGACCATATGGTGCTGAGCTTTGAGTACATTGTAGAGCTACAGGTAGAGAGGGAAACCGGTGCTGAAAGAGACAAACCAGACTTTAAAAGAGAGGACTACACGGGTTTGAGGAATTTCCTGCAGGAGGTTCTGTGGGAAAGGGAAATGGAAGGACAGTCAGTAAATGAAATGATGGAATACATAGCGGAAAAGTGCAAGGAGGCAGAGGAACGGTTTATACCCAAAGGAAAAAGATTAAATTGGAAGACCAGAAAGAGCCCCTGGTTTACCCAAAGGTGCAGGGAGGCGAAGGCTCAGAGTGTCAGAGAATGGAAAAGGTACAGAAGGCATAGAACCCATGTAAACAAAGAGATTAGTCGAAGAGCTAGAAACGAGTACGAAAATGACATAGTATCGAAAGTCAAGTCTGACCCGAAACTGATGTAGTCACATCAGAAGAAAGACAACAGTCAAGGACCAGGTGATAAGGCTGAGGAGAGAGGATGGGGAACTCACAAGTAATGATCAAGAGGTATGTGAGGAGCTCAACTCGAGGTTTAAGGAAGTATTCACAGTGGAGGCAGGAAGGCAGCTGGGTAGACAGGATGGGGTGCATCACCAACAAGGGATGTATCAAGTGCTGGAGGGCATACACACAACTGAGGAGGAGGTGAAGCAGTTACTCAGTTACCTTGATACCTCAAAGGCGATGGGTCCGGACAATATCTCCCCGTGGGTCCTTCGGGAAGGAGCTGAGGTTTTGAGTGTGCCACTTACCATAATATTCAACACATCCCTTGAAACTTGGCAGCTACCTGAGATATGGAAAAAGGCCAACGTAGTCCCCATCTTTAAAAAAGGAGACAGAAAAGAGGCACTAAACTATAGACCAGTGTCACTTACGTGTATAGTGTGCAAAGTCTTAGAGAAAATCATCAGGAAAAGAATGGTGGAGCATCTGGAGCAGAACAGGAAAATCAATGCCAGACAGCACGGATTCAGGGAAGGCAAATCCTGTGTAACAAACCTCCTGGAGTTCTATGAGGTAAGGCAAAAGAGAGAAGGGTGGGTTGACTGCATTTTCCTGGACTGCAGGAAGGCCTTCGACACAGTTCCTAATATGAGATTAGTAAAGAAGTTGGAAGACCAAGCGTGTATAACAGGAAGGGCACTGGAATGGATCATGGAATACCTCACAGGGAGGCAACAACGGGTCATGGTGCGTTATGAGGTATCACAGTGGGCGCCGGTGACGAGGGTGTACCGCAGGGGTCAGTCCTAGGACCAGTGCTATTCTTGGTATATGTGAATGAGATGGCGGACGGGATAGACTCAGAAGTGTCTCTGTTCGCAGGAGAATCACATCGGATGAAGACCAAGCAGGACTTCAAAGAGACCTGGACAAGCTTGACATCTGGTCTAGCAATTGGCTTCTCGAATTTAACCCCACCAAATGCAAAGTCATGAGGATCGGAGAAGGGCAAAGAAGACCGCTGACAGAGTACAGGCTAGGTGGACAAAGGCTACAAACCTCATCAAAGGAGAAAGACCTTGGGGTGAGTATAACGCCAAGCACGTCTCCGGAAACACACATCACCCAGATAACCGCGGCAGCATATGGGCGACTGGCAAAGGTTTGCGACAAGGCTAGTTCCACAGCTCAGGGAAATGCCATATGAAGAAAGGTTGAGGGAAATAGGACTAACAACACTGGAGGACAGAAGGGTTAGAGGAGACATGATAACGACATACAAAATACTGCAGGGAATCGACAAGGTAGATAGTGACAGGATGTTCCAGAGAGGGAACACAGAAACAAGGGGACACAACTGGAAGCTGTAGACTCAGATGAGTCAAAGGGATGTTAGGAAGCACTTCTTCAGCCATAGAGTAGTTAGGAAGTGGAATAGTCTAGCGAACGATATAGTGGAGGCAGGAACCATACATAGTTTTAAGACAAGGTATGATAAAGCTCATGGAGCAGGGAGAGCAGAGACCCAGTAGCGGAGAGCGAAGAGGCGGGCCAGGAGCTGAGTCTCGACAGTCTCCTGAGTTGTGGATCTAGCCTTGTGTCAAACCTTTGGACTTTTTCTAATTTCTTTACGTGCTTGACCAGGTGTGGGTTCCAGACTGGTGCTGCATACTCTAGTATGGACCTGACGTACACGGTGTACAGTGTCTTGAACGATTCCTTGTTAAGGTAACGGAACGCTAATCTTAGGTTTGCCAGTCGCCCATATGCTGCCGCAGTTATCTGGTTGATGTGTGTTTCCGGAGACGTGCTTTGCGTTATACTCACCACAAGGTCTTTCTCCTTTGGTGAGGTTTGTAGCCTTTGTCCACCTAGCCTGTATTCTGTCAGCGGTCTTCTTTGCCCTTCTCCGATCTTCATGACTTTGCATTTGGTGGGGTTAATAAAATTCGAGAAACCAGTTGCCAGACCAGATGTCAAGCTTGTCCATGTCTCTTTGAAGTCTTGCTTGGTCCTCATCCGATGTGATTCACCTCATTAATTTCACATCATCTGCGAACTGAGACACTTCTGAGTCTATCCCGTCCGTCATGTCATTCACATATACCAAGAATAGTACTGGTCTTAGGACTGACCCCTGCGGTACACCGCTCGTCACAGTCGCCCACTGTGATATCTCATCACGCACCATGACACGTTGTTGCCTCCCTGTGAGGTATTCCCTGATCCATTCCAGTGCCCCTCCTGTTATACACGCTTGGTCTTCCAACTTCTTTACTAATCTCATATGAGGAACTGTGTCGAAGGCCTTCCTGCAGTCCAGGAAAATGCAGTCAACCCACCCTTCTCTCTCTTGCCTTACCTCTGTTACTTTATCATAGAACTCCAGGAGGTTTGTTACACAGGATTTGCCTTCCCTGAATCCGTGCTTTCTGGTGTTTATTATCCTGTTCTGCTCCAGATGCTCCACCATTCTTTTCCTGATGATTTTCTCCAAGACTTTGCACACTATACACGTAAGTGACACCGGTCTATAGATTAGTGCCTCTTTTCTGTCTCCTTTTTTAAAGATGGGGACTACGTTGGCCTTTTTCCATACCTCAGGTAGCTGACCAGTGTGTGTGTGTGTTAGTTACCATTTTGTCCTAGGCACATGTCGATTAGACACTAGGCCTGTTGTATGTGTGTGTGTGTGTGTAAGGAAACACTTCGAATTGTTTCCGCCCCACCGGGAATTGAACCCGGGCCCTCCGTGCGTGAAGCGAGAGCTTTAGCTCCAGGCCATCGGGGCTGTGTGTGTGTGTGTGTGTGTGCGTGCGTGTGTTGTGTGTTGTGTGTTGTGTGTGTGTGTGTGTGTGTGTGTGTGTGTGTGTGTGTGGGTGTGAGTGTGTGTGTGTTTTTGTATTTTCTAGCCTTGCTGCGTTTCCAGTTGTTGATTCTAAGCTCCTGGACCCACGTCTTTACTCTTACCGATGTTCTAGATGAACATACCATAACAAAAGAAGTTAAAAGAAGGAAATTGTTGCAAAAGACAGTGTTTTTGTTGCTAGGGTTGCAAATGTGCAGTACAGCAACATATAAGTGAATAAAACAGCAGAATCGGAAACAAACAAAGAGGTGAATTTGCCAAGTTGCAAGAGCGACTGCTGAGGTGTTTTACGTCAACAGGTCGAGACTACCATGATGGTCGAGACTACCATGATGGTCGACTTTATTCCCAGAAAGTTATTGTTTTTGTGAATGTTGTTTATAGCAATAGTTGTATTAATTTCACATAGTGGAGATAAGTGTAGAGGAGAGACGATTGTGGTTACTGAGACGTATTCACTGAATATTTTGGGATATCTGAATCAACATAAATGTTTTAGGCGATATCAATACCAGTTTGGGAGACAGAGCATTATTTTTTTTATTATCACATCGGCCGATTCCCACCAAGGCAGGGTGGCCCGAAAAAGAAAAACTTTCATCATCATTCACTCCATCACTGTCTTGCCAGAGGGGTGCTTTACACTACAGTTTTAAAACTGCAACACTAACACCCCTCCTTCAGAGTGCATACACTGTACTTCCCATCTCCAGGACTCAAGTCCGGCCTACCGGTTTCCCTGAATCTCTTCATAAATGTTACTTTGCTCACACTCCAACAGCACGTCAAGTATTAAAAACCATTTGTCTCCATTCCCTCCTATCAAATACTCTCACACATGCTTGCTGGAAGTCCAAGCCACTCGCACAAAAAATCTTTACCCCCTCCCTCCAACCTTTCCTAGGCCGACCCCTACCCCGCCTTCCCTCCACTACAGATTTATACACTCTCGAAGTCATTCTGTCTCTTTCCATTCTCTCTACATGTTAGAACCACCTCAACAACCCCTCCTCAGCTCTCTGGATATGTATAATACATTACTGCTGCTTGATGGCACAAGTAGACAATAATGTAGAATAGTGATACAAAAACAATATCAACAAATTTGTAAAGAAAATTAACACAAATTACTTTCTCTCGCCCCATTATGACAACTCATTTACTATAGCATGAAAAAACATTTCTCAGCAAAATATATTAACACATCTCCTCACAAAACAGAAGACGAAAAAGATATAGTTAAGAACAGGGAAAAATTAGAAGATCAAATGCGAATAAAACAATAACATATTCTCCTACACACATGAACATTCTCTTCCCATCATATTAAGATTAAAGTTAGAGAATATTTAGAATAAAAACAAATTAACACCACGACATCTGGTGAACCTATTAAAATAAATACACAATCAAACAACATTCTAACCCTCAACGGATGTATGTTAACACATAATGAAACGTACACGATGGAACTTAATGATAACATGAAGTTAATGTTCTGAGCCAAGATCAAGAACTCTCTTAATTAACATGGACCTTGGTCAAGAACCAGTAAGACTTTAGCATTAATTACCATGCTGCTGTGTCAAGACCCAGCAAACCACACCACTACCTACCCTGCAGCTGTGTTAAGACCCAGCAAGACCACAACACTACCTACCCTGCAGATGTGTCAAGACCCAGCAAGACCACACCACTACCTACCCTGCAGCTGTGTCAAGACCCAGCAAGACCTCACCACTACCTACCCTGCAGCTGTGTCAAGACCCAGCAAGACCACACCACTACCTACCCTGCAGCTGTGTCAAGACCCACAAGACCACACCACTACCTACCCTGCAGCTATGTCAAAACCCAGCAAGAACATACCACTACCTACCTTGCAGCTGTGTCAAGACCCAGCAAGACCACACCACTACCTACCCTGCAGCTGTGTCAAGACCCAGCAAGACCACAACACTACCTACCCTGCAGCTGTGTCAAGACCCAGCAAGACCACACCACTACCTACCCTGCAGCTGTGTCAAGACTCAGCAAGACCACACCACTACCTACCCTGCAGCTGTGTCAAGACCCAGCAAGACCACACCACTACCTACCCTGCAGCTGTGTCAGGACCCAGCAAGACCACACCACTACCTACCCTGCAGCTGTGTCAAGACCCAGCAAGACCACACCACTACCTACCGTGCAGCTGTGTCAAGACCCAGCAAGACCACACCACTACCTACCCTGCAGCTGTGTCAAGACCCACAAGACCACACCACTACCTACCCTGCAGCTATGTCAAAACCCAGCAAGAACATACCACTACCTACCTTGCAGCTGTGTCAAGACCCAGCAAGACCACACCACTACCTACCCTGCAGCTGTGTCAAGACCCAGCAAGACCACAACACTACCTACCCTGCAGCTGTGTCAAGACCCAGCAAGACCACACCACTACCTACCCTGCAGCTGTGTCAAGACTCAGCAAGACCACACCACTACCTACCCTGCAGCTGTGTCAAGACCCAGCAAGACCACACCACTACCTACCCTGCAGCTGTGTCAAGACCCAGCAAGACCACACCACTACCTACCCTGCAGCTGTGTCAAGACCCAGCAAGACCACACCACTACCTACCCTGCAGCTATGTCAAAACCCAGCAAGAACATACCACTACCTACCTTGCAGCTATGCCAAGTCCCAGCAAGAACATACCACTACCTACCTTGCAGCTATGCCAAGTCCCAGCAAGACCACAGCACTACCTACTCTGCAGCTGTGTCAAGACCCAGCAAGACCACACCACTACCTACCCTGCAGCTGAGTCAAGACTCAGCAAGACCACACCACTATCTACCCTGCAGCTGAGTCAAGACCCAGCAAGACCACACCACTACCTACCCTGCAGCTGAGTCAAGACCCAGCAAGACCACACCACTACCTACCCTGCAGCTGTGTCAACACCCAGCAAGACCACACCACTACCTACCCTGCAGCTGTGTCAACACCCAGCAAGACCACACCACTACCTACCCTGCAGCTGTGTCAAGACCCAGCAAGACCACACCACTACCTACCCTGCAGCTGTGTCAACACCCAGCAAGACCACACCACTACCTACCCTGCAGCTGTGTCAACACCCAGCAAGACCACACCACTACCTACCTTGCAGCTATGCCAAGTCCCAGCAAGAACATACCACTACCTACCTTGCAGCTATGCCAAGTCCCAGCAAGACCACAGCACTACCTACTCTGCAGCTGTGTCAAGACCCAGCAAGACCACACCACTACCTACCCTGCAGCTGAGTCAAGACTCAGCAAGACCACACCACTATCTACCCTGCAGCTGAGTCAAGACCCAGCAAGACCACACCACTACCTACCCTGCAGCTGAGTCAAGACCCAGCAAGACCACACCACTACCTACCCTGCAGCTGTGTCAACACCCAGCAAGACCACACCACTACCTACCCTGCAGCTGTGTCAACACCCAGCAAGACCACACCACTACCTACCCTGCAGCTGTGTCAACACCCAGCAAGACCACACCACTACCTACCCTGCAGCTGTGTCAAGACTCAGCAAGACCACACCACTACCTACCCTGCAGCTGTGTCAACACCCAGCAAGACCACACCACTACCTACCCTGCAGCTGTGTCAACACCCAGCAAGACCACACCACTACCTACCCTGCAGCTGTGTCAACACCCAGCAAGACCACACCACTACCTACCCTGCAGCTGTGTCAACACCCAGCAAGACCACACCACTACCTACCCTTTCTAATCAAAAGTTCTTCTCTTCCTTTATTCGAACTTTTAATCCTGCCATCAACATGGTCTTAACGATCTTTGCAAAGTTTTGATATGTGATCAACAAATAATAATGGTAAATATATTATTATGATTATTATTATAATTTTCGTTCCACAGTACAGGTGAGTAACATCTTTTTACCATCTTTAGCATGTTGTACTTGAGCAATTTAACAATCAAAACAACAGAGTTTCTATGAAGGACAATCCAGGATTGAACGAAACATCGTCTGTTATCTCTGATTCTGACCTTGTGATTTGTTGCTAGGTTATTTTGATTTTGATTTTTCATATAATAAAACACTTTTTCCCAAAAAAATAGAAGAATTCCGGGAGAAGATATATAAGTATCCAGTATATACGTTCATGATCAGCAGCTGTCTGAAACTCAGTTCTTCAAAAGTACGATTTTTATAATACAAATTAGAGAGGTGGTGGGCAGACTGTGAGAGGGAGTGTCGGGGGCCTGATGGTACTCACCTCCAGCCAGACTGTGAGAGTGAGCGTCGATTATAAGGTGCACTGCAGGTGAGTGAGTAACGTGAACTACAGGTGAGTGAGTAAGGTGCACTACAGGTGAGTAAGGTGCACTGCAGGTGAGTAAGGTGCACTGCAGGTGAGTGAGTAACGTGAACTACAGGTGAGTGAGTAAGGTGCACTACAGGTGAGTGAGTAAGGTGCACTGCAGGTGAGTGAGTAACGTGAACTAAAGGAGAGTGAGTAATTTGCACTACAGGTGAGTGAGTAAGGTGCACTACAGGTGAGTGAGTAAGGTGCACTGCAGGTGAGTGAGTAACGTGAACTACAGGTGAGTGAGTAATTTGCACTACAGGTGAGTGAGTAAGGTGCACTACAGGTGAGTGAGTAAGGTGCACTGCAGGTGAGTGAGTAACGTGAACTATAGGTGAGTGAGTAAGGTGCACTGCAGGTGAGTGAGTAAGGTGCACTACAGGTGAGTGAGTAACGTGAACTATAGGTGAGTGAGTAAGGTGCACTACAGGTGAGTGAGTAAGGTGCACTGCAGGTGAGTAAGGTGCACTGCAGGTGAGTGAGTAAGGTGCACTACAGGTGAATGAGTAACGTGAACTACAGGTGAGTGAGTAACGTGAACTACAGGGGAGTGAGTAAGGTGCACTGCAGGTGAGTAAGGTGCACTGCAGGTGAATGAGTAACGTGAATTACAGGTGAGTGAGTAACGTGAACTACAGGTGAGTGAGTATGATGCACTGCAGGTGAGTGAGTAACGTGAACTACAGGTGAGTGAGTAAGGTGCACTACAGGTGAGTGAGTAACGTGAACTACAGGTGAGTGAGTAAGTTGCACTACAGGTGAGTGAGTAAGGTGCACTACAGGTGAGTGAGTAACGTGAACTACAGGTGAGTGAGTAACGTGAACTACAGGTGAGTGAGTAAGGTGCACTGCAGGTGAGTAAGGTGCACTGCAGGTGAATGAGTAACGTGAACTACAGGTGAGTGAGTAAGTTGCACTACAGGTGAGTGAGTAAGGTGCACTACAGGTGAGTAAGGTTCACCTTCACCTGTAAATCTTGATAAGTGAGACTATTGCCGCTTGACGATTGATTAATCAAGAAACTTTCGTAAGAACAACATTAATGTTCACAGTGGTGAGTGAACACAGACAAGAACAATGTTCACTATGGTGAATGAATACCGAGAAAATATTAATGCTCACTATGGTGAGTAAACACATAAAATAATGTTCACTATGGTGAGTAAATATATACAAGAAAAAACAAATGTTCACTATGGCGAGAGAACGCAGACTAGCACAATGTTCACAATGGCGAGAGAACGCAGACTAGCACAATGTTCACAATGGCGAGAGAACGCAGACTAGCACAATGTTCACAATGGCGAGAGAACGCAGACTAGCACAATGTTCACAATGGCGAGAGAACGCAGACTAGCACAATGTTCACAATGGCGAGTGAGCTCAGAGAAGAAAATGTTTAATATTCATTATGGTGAGTGAACAAAGAGTAGACAAATGTTCACTATGGTGAGTGAATTCAGAAAATATCAACAATAATGTTTATTATTTTGAGTGAACACATACGAAGAACATTAATGTTCAATTTGGTGAGTGAACACATACAAGAAAAAACATTAATGTTCACTATAGTGAGTGAAAGCAAACAACATCAACTTTAAAGTTCACTTTTATAAGTGAACACAACCAATAATAACAATAAGTTACTGTGGAAAGTTAACTCTGATCAGAACAACATTAATGTTCCTTCTGGTTAGTGAACATATAAGAACAAGCTTAATGTTCACTGGAGGGAAAACAGACACAAACAGCATATTTTTCTGTTTACGTTGTTCACTTAATACCGACATGTAAATTATTAATGTTTACGCTGATTAGCAAACATTTGCAAACACAACATTAATATTCACTCTGGTGAGTGAACATATCCGAGAACATTGATGTTCACAATGATGAGCGAACACTGACAAGAACAACATTAATATTCACTAATGTTAATTAACACAGCCATAAACACCACCAGTTCAATATTGAGCCTGAACACTGATGTGAACAATACAGATATTCAATATTATATTATTGCTAATTTTGATGTGTGTGTGTGTGTGTGTGTGTGTGTGTATGTGTGTGTGTATGTGTGTGTGAGTGTGTGAGTGCGTTCTCACCTATATGTACTCACCTATGTGTGGTTGCAGGGGTCGATTCATAGCTCCTGGCCCCGCCTCTTCACTAGTCTATACTAAGTCACTCTCTCCCTGCTCCATGAGCTCTATCATACCTCTTCTTAAAGCTATGTATGGATCCTGCCTCCATTATATCACTTTCCAGACCATTCCACTTCCTCACCACTTTGTGGCTGAAAAATTCTTCTTAACATCCCTGTGAATCATCTGAGTCTTCAAGTTCCTATTGTGACCCCTTGTTGCTGTGTCCCATCTCTGGAGTATCCTGTCTGTTGCGAGGACACTCGTGGCAGTGGATGCTCAAAGATTAATTTCATCCTCCTCATGTTTGAATACCCGCCTCAACAAGCAGTCTGTATAGCAATGAAACCACGAAACAAGTGGTACTGAAACATTTACCAAACTGCTGCAGGCCAGGGTTCAACCCCACGACACATTGTCCCATATCAAGAGACAACAAAATTTGATGAGGCGGTTATTCAAACAGGAGGAGGCTGAAATAAATCCTTGAGCATCCACTGCCACGAGTGTCCTGGCAACATGAAACAAGCCTAGTTCGCTAGGCTCATGTTGCTTGTAGGATCGATGGTAGATAGTGGAGTGGATAGGGTGACACGTTCGTTGTGTTGTCTCTTGAGGCGGGACAATGTGTCGTGGGGTCGAACCCTGGCCTGCTGCAGTTTGGAAAAAATGCAACACGTTTCCTTAAAGAACTGGGTTCCAGACTCATCGCCACCACCAGGGACCCAAGGGCAGCCACGTTCATGTTCCAGCGTCTCAGCGTGGCCATCCAGAGGGAAACGCATGCTGCATATTTGGCTCGCGTCCAGCTTCGGAGGAGCTGGAGGAGATTCGTTATCTTTGATATATTGTACCATTGTATTTATGTTCATGTTTGTGTTTTCTGTCAATGTATTCTGTCTATTAATAAAGCATTCATATAATATATACGTATAAGGGGTGGTAGGAGAAGAAAATATTCAAACAGCTCCGGGGAGAACCTTGAGTTTTCCCTGAGGTACGTTTATCGTCTTCTCTGAGGATGAGGGTCCCTAGTAAAGTTCTAGAGGTAGTACCTCCCTATATATTTATATACGTATATATATAGTCTTGCCCCTTTATAAGCCTGCTTGTCATGTTTCCTTTTATAGTTCCTTGATAATGTGAGTAGTCACGAAAGCGCTTGGAATTCCTCTTTTTTTTCATAGTGGTTGGTTGTCTTGCATATTTTGATATCACCTGTTTACTGTGATCTTTTTGCATATATATATATATATATATATATATATATATATATATATATATATATATATATATATATATATATATATATATATAGGTAGTAGGTTGGTAGACAGCAACCACCCAGGGAGGTACTACCGTCCTGCCAGGTGAGTGTGAAACAGAAACCTGAAACTGTTTTACATGATGGTAGGATTGCTGGTGTCTTTTTTCTGTCTCATAAACACGCTGGATAACAGGTATATCTAGCTACTTCTACTTACACTTTAGGTCACACTACACTGGCATACACATGCATATATATACATACACACATCTAGGTTTTTCTTCTTTTTCTTAATAGCTCTTGTTCTTTATATTTTCTCTATTGTCCATGGGGAAGTGGAAAAGAATCTTTCCTCCGTAAGCCATGCGTGTCGTATGAGGCGACTAAGATGCCGGGAGCAATGGGCTAGTAACCCCTTCTCCTGTACAAATCCACTAAAAACAAGAAGAAGAAAAACTTTATAAAATTGGGTTGTCTGAATGTGCGTGGATGTAGTGCGGATGATAAGAAAGAGATGATTGCCGATGTTATGAATGAAAAGAAGTTGGATGTCCTGGCCCTAAGCGAAACAAAGCTGAAGGGGGTAGGCGAGTTTCAGTGGGGAGAAATAAATGGGATTAAGTCAGGAGTATCTGAGAGAGTTAGAGCTAAGGAAGGGGTAGCAATAATGTTGAAGGATCAGTTATGGAAGGAAAAGAGGGAATATAAATGTGTAAATTCAAGGATTATGTGGATTAAAATAAGGGTCGGATGCGAAAAGTGGGTCATAATAAGCGTGTATGCACCTGGAGAAGAGAGGAGTGTAGAGGAGAGAGAGATTTTGGGAAATGTTAAGCGAATGTATAGGAACTTTTGAACCAAATGAGAGTAATTGTGGTAGGGGACCTAAATGCTAAAGTGGGAGAAACATGCAGAGAGGGTGTAGTAGGTAAGTTTGGGGTGCCAGGTGTAAATGATAATGGGAGCCCTTTGATTGAACTTTGTATAGAAAGGGGTTTAGTTATAGGTAATACATATTTTAAGAAAAAGAGGATAAATAAGTATACAAGATATGATGTAGGGCGTAATGACAGTAGTTTGTTGGACTATGTATTGGTAGATAAAAGACTGTTGAGTAGACTTCAGGATGTACATGTTTATAGAGGGGCTACAGATATATCAGATCACTTTTAGTTATAGCTACAGTGGGAGTAAAAGGTAGATGGGATACAAGGAAAATAGAATCAGTAAGTAAAAGAGAGGTGAAGGTTTATAAACTAAAAGAGGAGGCAGTTAGGGTAAGATATAAACAACTATTGGAGGATAGATGGGCTAGTGAGAGTGTAGGCAATGGGGTCGAAAATGTATGGGGTAGATTTAAAAAGGTAGTGTTAGAGTGTTCAGCAGAAGTTTGTGGTTACAGGCGAGTGGGTGCGGGAGGGAAGAGGAGCGATTGGTGGAATGATGATGTAAAGAGAGTAGTAAGGGAGAAAAAGTTAGCATATGAGAGGTTTTTACAAAGTAGAAGTGATGCAAGGAGGGAAGAGTATATGGAGAGAAAAAGAGAGGTTAAAGAGTGGTGAAGCAATGTAAAAGAGAGCAGATGAGAGAGTGGGTGAGATGTTATCAGCAAATTTTGTTGAAAATAAGAAAAAGTTTTGGAATGAGATTAATAAGTTGAGGAAGCCTAGAGAACAAATGGATTTGACAGTTAAAAATAGGAGAGGAGAGTTATTAAATGGAGAGTTAGAGGTATCGGGAAGATGGAGAGAATATTTTGAGGATTTGTTAAATGTTGATGAAGACAGGGAAGCTGTGATTTCGTGTGTAGGGCAGGAGGAATAACATCTTGTAGGAGTGTGGAAGAGCCAGTTGTGGGTGTAGGGGAAGTTCGTGAGGCAGTGGGTAGAATGAAAGGGGTAAGGCAGCTGGGATTGATGGGATAAAGATAGAAATGTTAAAAGCAGGTGGGGATATAATTTTGGAGTGGTTGGTGCTATTATTTAATAAATGTATGGAAGAGGGTAAGGTACCTAGGGATTGGCAGAGAGCGTGTATTGTTCCTTTGTATAAAGGCAAAGGGGACAAAGAGAGTGCAAAAATTATAGGGGAATAAGTCTGTTGAGTGTACCTGGTAAAGTGTATGGTAGAGTTATTATTGAAAGAATTAAGAGTAAAACAGAAAGCAGGATAGCAGATGAACAAGGGGCTTTAGGAAAGGTAGGGGTGTGTAGACCAAGTGTTTACAGTGAAACATATAGGTGAACAGTATTTGGATAAGGGTAAAGATGTTTTTGTGGCATTTATGGATTTGGAAAAGGCGTATGATAGGGTAGATAGGGGGCAATGTGGCAGATGTTGCAGGTGTATGGAATAGGAGGAAGGTTACTGAAAGCAGTGAAGAGTTTTTATGAGGATAGTGAGGCTCAGGTTAGAGTGTGTAGGAGGGAAGGGGACTATTTCCCAGTAAAAGTGGGCCTTAGACAAGGATGTGTGATGTCACCGTGGTTGTTCAATATATTTATAGATGGGGTTGTAAGAGAAGTGAATGCGAGGGTCTTGGCAAGAGGTGTTGGGCTAAAAGATAAGAAGCAAATACAAAGTGGGAGTTGTCACAGTTGCTTTTGCTGATGACACTGTGCTTTTGGGAGATTCTGAAGAGAAGCTGCAGAGGTTGGTGGATGAATTTGGTAGGGTGTGTAAAAGAAGAAAATTGAAAGTGAATATAGGAAAGAGTAAGGTGATGAGGATAACAAAAAGAATAGGTGACGAAAGATTGGATATCAGATTGGAGGGAGAGAGTATGGAGGAGGTGAATGTATTCAGATATTTGGGAGTGGACATGTCGGCGGATGGGTCTATGAAGGATGAGGTGAATCATAGAATTGATGAGGGGAAAAGGGTGAGTGGAGCACTTCGGAGTCTGTGGAGACAAAGAACCTTGTCCATGGAAGTAAAGAGGGAATGTATGAGAGTATAGTTATACCAACGCTCTTATATGGGTGTGAAGCATGGGTGATGAATGTTGCAACGAGGAGAAGGCTGGAGGCAGTGGAGATGTCATGTCTGAGGTCAATGTGTGTGTGAATATAATGCAGAGAATTCGGAGTTTGGAAATTAGGAGGAGGTGCGGGATTACCAAAACGATTGTCCAGAGAGCTGAGGAGGGGTTGTTGAGATGGTTTGGACATGTAGAGAGAATGGAACGAGACAGAGTGACTTCGAGAGTGTATAAATCTGTATTGGAGGGAAGGCGGGGTAGGGGTCGGCCTAGGAAAGGTTGGAGGGAGGGTAAAGGAAGTTTTGTGTGCGAGGGGCTTGGACTTCCAGCAAGCATGTGTGAGCGTATATGATAGGAGTGAATGGAGGCATATGGTTTTTAATACTTGACGTGCTGTTGGAGTGTGAGCAAAGTAACATTTATGAAGGGATTCAGGGAAACCGGCAGGCCGGACTTGAGTTCTGGAGATGGGAAGTACAGTGCCGGCACTCTGAAGGAGGGGTGTTAATGTTGCAGTTTTATAACTGTAGTGTAAAGCACCCTTCTGGCAAGACAGTGATGGAGTGAATGATGATGAAAGTTTTTCTTTTTAGGGCCACCCTGCCTTGGTGGGAATCGGCCGATGTGTTAATAAAAAAAAATATATATAAAATGAGTCTGATCATAATGGTAGGCTACCAGTGTGGAATAACTTCAGTATGTTATTTCATCAAATTGATGTACAGTGGAACCATGGTACTCGAACAGCTGCGTACTCGACCAGTTCGACTATTTGCTCGGCACTCGACCAAACAAATACGACCTGCCAGAACATGTGCATCAGTCTCCCCGCAGTTGTCGCTCACTCCAAAACTCTGCTGAACTTCACTGCAAACTATTTCGTGTTTCTTCGCATTTTTGAGTGTTTTTCTTTTATATTATTTGTATAAATAAGTCACCATGGGGCCTAAGAAGATTAGTGATAACAGCCAACCAAAACGAAAATTAGTTAGTGTGTGTTTTCCGTGATGTAAACACCGCCTCTGCCTCTCCATATAATATGCCTTTTATTATTAATTTAGAACATAAGAACATAGAACATTTCGTCATCTTTATTGTGCTTCTAGGTTATCTAGCGTGTTTCTGATATGAAATTGGAACAAATATGATAGATAGATAATCTTTATTACTAATATTAGCGTAATTACACATTGTATTTGCGCCACCGCTAGTATCCGGCTATCAAGACGACTCCTCAGATATTTAATGCTCCTTCTGCTGGCCCCTCCATCTCTTTCCTATAGTTCCTACCACTTCGGGCCCTTCTTATATTACGCTTGCTTTCTATTTTGAATTTTTATTCGCACAAAAAATAGAAGATTTACTGTTATGCAGACTACTGCATTATTGAAAAAATGGTATAAATAATATCAGAGCATTTGTGAAAGCATATTAGACCCGCCAGTTGACGTGTATTGGACGAGTGACGTGATTTGTTTACTCTTGAACATCAGCAAAAACCGAACTTTTCCGCTACTTTGAGCTTAATTTCAAGGTACGTTTAGTGTGTAAATTATTCAAACTCATCTCTATTTTTGTAATATATCTTTCATTCTATCAAATGAGACCAATAAAACGAGAATACAATCATAAATATCATACGAAAATACACCTCAAATTCGCTGTAAGTTTATTTTTGGGGTCTGAAACGGATTAATCTAATTTACATTATTCCTTATGGGAAAAAATCGTTCGGTACTCGAACAGATCGGCACTCGAACAACCTTTTGGAACGTATTAAGTTCGAGTACCGAGGTTCCACTGTTTTTCATCAGTCACTAGATATTCACTTACGTAAACATTAAGAGTATGGAATGGTGTTATTGTTGTCTATGCTCATTGAATTTAATAATATGGTAAACATTTTTAAAGGAATACAATCATTGTAGTATATTATTATTTTAGTATGACATCTCTATGACATACCATTATAATGAAACGCCATCATTGTGATATTCTAAAATTGAAATACACCATCAATGAGGTAAGCAATTGTAGATTTATCACTAACGCTGCATACAATTATCCAAAAACAGTATTCGTCTAAAACATCAGTGTATTATAAAATCGTATGGTATACTTTCATAGTGACATATTCTCAGCGTTATATACCATCATAGTTGGGTGTCTACGTTAATCTGCACTACATACATTAACATCGAAATACAATTCAGTTCAGTGTAAATAAAAGTCATGGATGTTGTATATCTCCAACTGAAACATTTCCTTTTCATGAAAATAAAGTACTTCATAAAATATCCTAAATTATTAAAAAAAAAATTAATTGAATGAATTAAAAGAAGGTAAGGAGGTTTAAGTAGGTTCAACCAGAGGTCCATCAGGATCCTAAAGGTGGACTCCACAGTCTGTCTGTGACTCCTCCTCTCCATTAAATAGCTCAATACTTAATATGTTCTCACACTTTCTGTTTATACTACTAATAATGTGAAAATTATTAAAAATTATAAAACTAAAACATGATTAACAAATAATAAAACGTTTGCTACATGTAGATTACTTAGATACCAGAGTGCTGAACTAAGATCTGGATATGTTGATGCAGTATTCGGAGAAGTGCCAGATACAGTTTGATGTATGATGTATGAAGAAAATAGCCAAACAACAGTGTATAAGTGTTCGCTATAAAACTAATAGAATTTTTTGGCTTCATGTCAAGAATTATAAGTAAGAAGAGTCAATTTTACTTCAACTCAATATATCGTTTGTTAGGCCTCATTTAATTTATGCTGCAAAGTTCAGGTCAACGTATTACAAAATAGACATAAATGCTCTGGAGAACACAAATAAGGACGACAAAGTTGATCCTGTGTACCAGAAATCTTTCTTACGAGGACACAGAAAGGCGAAGAAATTAGCGGGATATGACTGAGATGTATAAATGGAAGATAGAAATTAATAAAGGGGACATAAATTACTTGCTAAAAATATCTAACTGAAACAGGACTTGCAGAGATGGGTTAAAATTGGAAAAAGTTTGATTTCGAAAGTATACTGGAGAGCACTGCTTTGATTATAGAGTTGTGAACGAGTGGAACAAACTCCCAAGTAGCGTAACTGAAGATAAATCCTTGCATAGCTTTTAAAATTGTTTAGATAAGTACATCAAAGGGAAGAATGAAGGGCATTTCTTACCCTCAGTATGTATGTAATGAGTTAATTAATTAAGCCAGTGAGGACGCTATGTCAACACACTTCATACTATAGAGAAGTTTACTTCTGCTTCCACTTAACGTTTTACTCACAAATCAGTCTTAAACAGAGACACAGATTATAGATGGGGAAAGTGAAAATGATATTCCACTCAATTTAATACCTATCACAACAATGTACTTGGTCAAAGTGAAAAGTATCTGATACCTAGATAACCCTGGGAATAGCAATGACATAGGGAATCCAATTACAGAATAGAGTCCTTCGTAGATCACTCCTAGAAGACCAGTCATTTTCTGTCCACAGCTCCTATAATACCCTAACAGAACTAGGATATGAAGATTAGCAGCCCACCAATACCCATATCTTCACAAACCAATAGAAACCTGAGAGCCAGTCACAGCTGCTCGCCCTTTAGCTTATAATGGCCTCCACACCCCCAGTAACTTCTTGCTAGAGGTCATATTCCTTGAAAATATTTCTCCACAGTCTCTTGATTGAACCAGGGTGTGAAAGATTAGAAGCCATCATTCCTATTTTCTCCAACAGATTGCAATGAGACACTTTGTCTCACATTTGTTCATTTCTCACAAATATGACACTGGAAAGTTAGTCCCTCTCACGTTATCACAGTGGGTGTGGGTTGTGTGAAACTTGGACCTGCATAGCATAGACCAGTAGGCCTGCTGCCCCACTCCTTCTTTCTTATGTTCTTATCCTGTTATAATGTAGATCGATCATACTCTGTTTAGATGGTCTACAGGTTCTGGAGTGAATTATATTAAAAAAAATAGAACAGTACTTTACAGCAGGCTACGAACTGCTAAAGTCCAGAACTCAAAGGAGACGTGAATAATGAATATTTCACATTGAACATTGTAAGTTTAAACTCAATCACCCGGAGCAACAATTAAATGCTAAATATTTTAACAAATAAAATAAAAGGAACAGGAAAAAGATAGTGCAATAAAGCTTTTGAATAGTTACTAAACGAATAGAGAATGGCAGAACCCAGAGCTGGTAAGGCAATGACTAAGAAGACTTCCTGTCTCTACATTGTATTAATGAGTTATCACATCTCTGCCAAGGCAAGATTTTCATAATCAGAGAGTTCATCTAACTGAACTAGGGGTTAAATACAGTGGCAATGACAGAGTGTGACACAGACCAACGTGTGTAACGGGAGGTGTAGTGACACTATGTTACTAACTCTCCTCCCTGTTGGTCAGTAGTCTTGTCAACGTGAATTAGTCTAGATGAGAATCCTTAAAGTGACTCCTTCTTATTTCTCTCACGTTGTACTTGAGAGAAAACTTTTAGACAAACTTTGACATTGTAGATATTCTACTGGAAATCATTAACATAAATCTTCATCCTATTTTAATTTTAGGCGACTTTGCTCTAAAATTTCTGACCTTTATAAATTATGTTGCTGACATTTGAACTGATTTATTTTCTCATAAATATAACTAGAAATGGGAAATGGGGGTTTAAAATATGACGCTGATTGAAAAAGTGTTGTAAAGTTATAAACAGTATTCTTCAGAATTTGATCTGATTCCGACTATTCCAGCATTCTTTACTTTGTTCAGTCAAATTTCAAATTTGCACCAGATCTGCCTAAACTTATGAGTTATCACCTTTATTATATAATGTTTTGTCAGTAATATTTGAATCCCACCTGAAAAGTCATTCTTCAGTTGTTCAATAAAAAAATAATATCTTAATTTATTCAATAAAATTGACAAATTTGGTCTTATGCCACCGAATAGATTTGTGACTCTCATGTTCAGAAAACATCACCATTGTGATCCTTATTATGTTCAGAAAACATTACCATTGTGATCCTTATTATTTTCAGAAAACATCACCATTGAGACCCTTAATATATTCAGAAAACACCAATGGTGAAAATTTGCAGTTGATCATATAAATCAGTCTCTGATTATGGAACAGAATCATAGTGATATACTACTGTAGTGGTATACTACTGCAGTATATCACTATGATATGCTACAGTAGTATGAATGGTATAAACCATTGGAGTATATCATCATACTACTGTAGTAGTAGTACTGTGGTATAAACCCAGTGTGTTATACTATCATTCTTTTACACCATCAAAGATCTATTCCTTCACTAATGTATACCATAAGTGTAGTTCACAGTTATACAATAACAGTGTCATTACTTATGAATACCATCAATGAATTATTCTCATATTTTGGTATTCCATCACTGAAATAAAATACCATCGTAGTTTACCCTCTTTGTGGACTAAACAAATTAAAGTCAATCAACTTATTATGAACCTTCTACGAAAAATAACATGATTGTAACATTATTGCACTTTAACATCTCAGTGGCATTCTATTGTAATGGTATATTATAATTGGGAAACTCAAAGAAACTCGCAGTAATTGAGGTAAACAATTATTGGGAAATTCCACTACTGTAGTATACCATACCAACATTCGTCATTGTTTTATGAAACAAATATGGTATACTATCATATTTCTATTCTATGTTGTGTATCCACCACACTTGTTTAGATTACTATGAAAAACAACTCATTTAAATACAAAGTAAAAGTAATGGGTCATGTACAATATCAGAAACTGGAAAGGAACATTACATTA
>WNWK01026659.1:0-27131 GCA_009830355.1 Cherax destructor | reverse complement strand
TGGGCCTCGTTCCCGGGGTTCGGGAGGAATCACTTCAGTATCCTCCATTGCATAAGTCTTATAGGTAAGGCTTGGGGGGGAGTGACTTCCAGGACTTTGAACTCTGTTTGGAAAAATTGTGGCCAGATAATGTCCAAGAGAGGGATTTTGAAGGGTTTGAGGCTGACCCTGACCTTGCCAACCCTCTGCCTGCTGTGGACTCTATTGTGGCATTGGGAAAGTCCCTGGGGTTGGAGGTGAGTGGCGAGGATGGGGAAGAGTTGGGTGGAGGACCACAGGAAGGGCTAACCACTGAAGAGCGGGAAGAGCTTCATCTGCAACAGCATCAGACCACAGTTGAGGAACTTGCTTCAAGAAAAGGAGGAGAAAGAGGGAGTGAATTAAGGACATTTGGAAAAGTGGAATGGGGTGCAAAGTTTCGAGAAATACCACCCTGACCAAGCTGAAACAACCATATCTGCAACATGTTTAGTGACAAAACCTTGTCCCACTTCAGATATTTTTGTGCGACGGGGGTCCAGTGACTCTCAAGCTGGTCCTAGTGGCATTAAAAGACAAAGAAGGGAAGAAACCCCATTGAGGGCTTTGTTACCTGAAGTTATTATGGAGGAGATTCCCTTCCAAACAATAACCTCCCTCTTTCCTCCTCCCTATCTTCCAGAACCCAGGATTAGTCTTCAATAAAGGTATGTAATACTTTGATTTAATTGTTAAAAAATTATTTTTCTGTAAATATTTTTGCTCAACGATTAATTGTATTTACATTATTTCTTATGGGAATATTATTTCGCTTATTGGCCATTTCGTTTTAGGCTACTTCGGGAACGGATTATGGCCATAACGAGGTTCCACTGTATCGTACTACAATATTTAAAGCACCTAAACGATAGAATGCATATACAGTATACACTCATTCACTTAACCCTTTGGGGGTCGACAGGCCTTCTCAGGAAAGTGTTCCTGGGGTCGAAAATTTTTGGAAAAAAAAAAATTTTTTTCTTATGAAATGATAGAGAATCTTTTTCCGATCATAACGCCACCAAAATTATGAAATTTGATCGAAAACTAACGGAATTATGCTTTCGCGAAGTTAGCGGTAGCCATGACACTTACGTCGGGGATTTTGCCCACTTTGAGCCCTATTTTCGACAAATTCCAATGTTTCAGTCTCCTACAATTATAGCTATTTCGTAGAACTCTATGTCTTCTATCGATTGAGTACAAGAAACCGCCTATTTACCAATTTCATCTGCCCAAAATAGTGGTCAGAAAATGGCAATTTTCCAATTTCACACAAATTTCAAACGATGCCAATTTCAAAATAGGGTCCAGAGTAAACAAGGCAGACATTCCTGGCACTAAAATAACATGTTCTCTGTTCATTAGTCACGTCTCCAGGCCCTTGTTCCATTACTTTTGCTTTTCATTTTGAATTTTATTCTCACAAAAATAGAAGATTTACTGTTATGTACACAACTGCATCATTGTAAAAATGGTATAAATAATATCAGAGCACTTGTGCATGAATATAAGACTCGCCAGTTGATGTGTATTGGAGGCATGGTGTGATTTGTTTACTCTTGAACATCGTCAAAATCGAACATTTTCGCTACTTTGAGCTCAATTTCAAGGTACTTGTCATTGTCATACCAATCAAAATCATCTCTATTTTATGTAATATATCTTCCATTCTATCAAATGAGACCAAGAAAACGAAATACATCAATAAAAACCATACGAAAATCGACTGCAAACTCGCTGTTTTAATCGAAAAAACGGTCAGAGTTTTTCTCTCATTATGCAGTGTGTACTGCAGGATTTTTTTATACTGCACTGACCACACAGACCCATTCTTTCATATGTATGCCTACCAGACGTTTCTGCTTAAATTGAGGCCACTAGAATTTGGGCGTACTAGTCGGCACCAACCCCTGCTCGTAAAACGTACTAGTCGGCACCGACCCCCAAAGGGTTAAAATATTTGTAGTCTTACTAGGATGGGAGGTGAGTAGTATTTATTGTAAGAGGTCAGGTGGTGTAGTTAGCCACCCACCATCAGTAATATCATTTAACGCACTCTAGTGATAAAATGCGTATGCAGTATGTGGTGAAAGGTGATAAATGAGATAAAAACGAATAAATAAATGAAAGAGAGGGAATGAGTAAATGAGACAGAAACACGAAGGATGTAAACAACAGACTAACGATCTGGTTATGGTTGATACACGTTCATTTCCATGTTTGTGAAGCTTATACCATAATACAAACACCTCACATTGTGTACAAGTTGTCTCCACATTGGTACAGTAGAATAAATACGTAAAAAGCAATGCTCCAATTCTCATGTAACACACCATATTAACATAATATACGACATGTAATGTATCTCAGAGTGATTATTATTGCGTATTATTATTATTATTATTATTATTAATATGGCATCTTGAATATTAATATAGTGTCCTTCAAGATTAATAAGACACTCTTAGTGGTTTTAGCATGTGTACCTGCAAGCCAGCAAAGTGTATAAGTTTATTTAGGGATAGGTATACATAAGTATAATTATCAGAATACAGTGGACCCCGAGTAACGAAAAAACTTCATTCCAGAAGCCTGCTCAAGTGCCATTACGAGCGAATTTACTTCTTAAGGAATAATGTCACGTAGGTTAGTCTATTTCAGACCACCAAAAATACACTTCCACAAGCATTTACAATATTATACTTACATTATTGTATGATTTCCGGGGTGTTCGTTACTCAGGGGTCCACTGTACTATAACTGAGAAACAAATTCTTTGAATTACTAATTTTTTTTTTTTAAGTTTTATGAGTTTATTGAGTCCTTAAATATAGTTTCTAGTCTTTATTCCAGAGTTGGCATATACAGTGGACCCCGAGTAATGAACAAAATTCATTCCAGAAGCCTGCTCAAGTGCCATTACCGAGCGAATTTACTCCTTAAGAAATAATGTCAAGTAGGTTAGTCCATTTCAGACCCCTAAAAATACACTTACAAAAGCACTTACAATATTATACTTACATAATTGTACGATTTCTGGGGTGTTCGTAACTCGGGGGGTCCACTGTATATGCAGGAACAGTGTTATTCCTCTTAAGTTTTTATTTATAACCTAAGAATGGCTTATCCTATCGGCTTCATGTTTTCATTGGTGGTGAACTGTGACTAGAAGGTTCATGGCACTATTGGTATATGCAGATGTTCTCTGGTCGGTTTTATTTAAACCATTCCCAATTTTGGTTTCCATGCCATAATCTGAGAAAACCATTTCTGATAGGTTTCAAACTTCAACACTGGTGTGTCCTACTTAGAAGAAGGTTGGCATTATTATTGGAGTGTTAGGTGCCAATTTTATTTTTAAAATGGCATTCATTTTTCTGTCTAATAACCTGAGTATACATGTTCTGAGCGGTTTCAATCTTTAATGGCTGATGCGTCATGAAAAGGACATTACCTCAACCTTGTTAACCTAGTTACTAAACTTTTAACCCGTAAACGGTCCAAACGTATATACAGTGGCCTGGTCACAGACCGGGCCGCAGGGGCGTTGACCCCTGGAATTCTCTCCAGGTAAACTCCAGGTGGACCCCCGAGTTACGTACACCTCGGAAATCGTACAGTTATGTAAGAATAATATTGTAAGTGCTTTTGTAAGTGTATTTTGGGGGTCTGAAATGGACTAACCTACTTGACATTTTTCTTAAGGAGTAAATTGTTCGTAATGGCACTTGAGTCTAAGTGTAATAGTATAAAAAAAATTTTAGGCTCAGTACTTACCGAAATATGAGACCGAGAAGTTGGCACTGAATGCTCACCTTACGGCAACATAGAGTCCTGCCGCTTGCAGAAGTGTTGCCGATATACCTTTTTTTCTCGTTTTTATATTATTTTATTTAATTTTTTTGTTGACGAAAGATTGGATATCAGATTGGAGGGAGAGAGTATGGAGGAGGGTGAATGTATTCAGATATTTGGGAGTGGACATGTCAGCAGATGGGTCTATGAAGGATGAGGTGAATCATAGAATTGATGAGGGAAAAGGGTGAGTGGAGCACTTGAGTCTGTGGAGACAAAGAACTTTGTCCATGGAAGTAAAGAAGGGAATGTATGAGAGTATAGTTATACCAACACTCTTATATGGGTGTGAAGCATGAGTGATGAATGTTGCAACGAGGAGAAGGCTGGAGGCAGTGGAGATGTCATGTCTGAGGTCAATGTGTGGTGTGAATATAATGCAGAGAATTCGGAGTTTGGAAATTAGGAGGAGGTGCAGGATTACCAAAACTATTATCCAGAGAGCTGAGGAGGGTTGTTGAGGTGGTTCGGACATGTAGAGAGAATGGAACGAGACAGAATAACTTCGAGAGTGTATAAATCTGTAGTGGAGGGAAGGCGGGGTAGGGGTCGGCCTAGGAAAGGTTGGAAAGTGGGGGTAAAGGAAGTTTTGTGTGCGAGGGGCTTGGACTTCCAGCAAGCATGTGTGAGCGTATTTGATAGGAGTGAATGGAGACAAATTGTTTTTAATACTTGACGTGCTGTTGGAGTGTGAGCAAAGTAACATTTATGAAGGGATTCAGGGAAACCGGCAGGCCGGACTTGAGTCCTGGAGATGGGAAGTACAGTGTCTGCACTCTGAAGGAGGGGTGTTAATGTTGCAGTTTTATAACTGTAGTGTAAAGCACCCCTCTGGCAAGACAGTGATGGAGTGAATGATGATGAAAGTTTTTCTTTTTCGGGCCACCCTGCCTTGGTGGAATCGGCCGATGTGTTAATAAAATAATAAAATAAAAAATTTATGTTCTGATAATTACAATTTATAGTAGTTCTTTGTTCTAAGACTAATATTAGGTACTGAAATTGTACTCAAATTGTCACAAACACACTGACAGGTGGACATTTACACCTGCTTTGGTCATTTACTAATGTCTAGGAATATATACAAAGTATTTATAGGTTCCAGCAATGTTTTGGATACGTGGGAGTAAATAATAATAATAATAATAATACATGGTAAAAAATTATGGTTGATAATTTATAAAATAAGTATAATTGTGTATCTAAGTTATAAAGTTTGAATATAAGTTGAACATATCAATTAATTGTAGCAGTGCAACTAATTGAGTGAGATAACAATTTAAAACAATTAATTGCATTGCAGTTACAGTTTACGTGGTCATTATAATGTAAATGTTATAGAAACAGTTAACATAGTATGTATTATTCATAACAGGTTTTTACATTTAAGTGATTAATCAGGTTTTTACATTTAAGTGATTATTCTACTTTGTTGGGAATGTTTGATATTGAGCATTTAGGTTTGGGTGAGAAGGTGGTTTTTTAGCATCGTTTTGAATTGGGGTACAGGCAGGGTTTCTTTGGCAATGACAGGTAATGAATTCCAAATTTTCGTGCCTTTTATATGCATTGAGTTTTTGCATAGTGTTAGATGGACACGGGGAACATCGAGGAGTGATCTGTGTCTAGTGTTATGGTCATGTGTCCTGTTAAAATTGGTAAGAAGTTTGAGTGGTGGGTTAATATTTGCATAGAGTGTTCTATATATGTAATAGGCACAGTAAAAAGTATGAATGTCTTGTATGGTGAGTAAGTTTAGGATTTTGAATATTGGTGGAGTATGTTGTCTGGAGTGTGAATGTGTTATCATTCTAACTGCTGCCTTTTGTTGTGTTATTAGTGGTCTGAGATGAATAATAATAAGAATAATGAAAATAATAATAATAATAATAATAAGTTCCCTTGAACCATGATGTAAAACAAGTCAGTCCACTGCTGACAGTGATAAGATAAGATAATTGGTGAGCGTATGCGAGGGTGCAGTGATAAGATAAGATAAGGGGTGACATTTGACCACCATCCCCTCTGTTTTCACTGTTACACAACCATATCTGTCTTTCAAACTCTATCTATCTGTGTCTTTCAAGCTCTCTGTCTATCTGTCTGTCTGCCAAGCTCTCTATCTGTCTGTCAAGCTCTCTATCTGTCTGTCTGTCGAGCTAGCTATCTGTCTGTCTGTCAAGCTCTCTGTCTGTCAAGCTCTCTGTCTATCAAGCTCTCTGTCTCTCAAGCTCTCTGTCTCTCAAGCTCTCTGTCTCTCAAGCTCTCTGTCTGTCTGTCAAGCTCTCTGTCTATCTGTCAAGCTCTCTGTCTGTCAAGCTCTTTATCTGTCAAGCTCTCTGTCTATCTGTCTAGCAACTAGCTCTCTCGTCTCAGAGAGATCCACTCACTCCTGAACCAACACGTCTGGTTCCTGAGCAGTGTAAATACGTATTTGCCAGTCATGTTTACACATTATATCAACAAGCACTTCGTCTGGATTTTTTGGGTTATCGTAGGAAATTTACACTATGTATAATAATAATAATAATAATAATAATATCTTTATTTACTACAAGTACATGTATAATTGTATTTGTGTACCTGTGAGACAGAGATAGACAGAGACACATAGGCATAGGTTGCAAGACATTCTAAAAGGATGTTGCACAAATGTTGCACATGGGTTATTATCAAGGTTTTTGATATTTCCTCGACCACTTATGGCAATATCAACCTCAGAGCCACTAAACTCGGGGTCAACATCACTTTCCACTTAAAATGGGAGAGTTAATACTACATGACATCAGTGAATCCCATGTGTTTGCCGTGCGGTTTGCTCTAGCTGGCGCTTAATTGAACTGGTGCTCCCACAACGTACTAAGTGGTCCCAGATTTTTTAAACCCTTAAACTGTCCACACGTAGATATACGTTCACCTGCATACTGCCCTGAATATTTTGAAAAAAAAAAAAATAATTTTTTTTTTTAAAATGAAGAGCACATTTTTATAAACAGGATAGGCTAAAAAAATTTTTTTAGGGCCAGTACTTACTGAGATATAAGCCCGACAAATTGGTGCTGATGCTCACCTAACGTCAACATCAAGTCCTGCCGCTTGCAGAAGTAATACCGATATACTTTTTTTTCTAGTTTTCATTTTAATTTATATAATTTTTATGTTCTGATAATTACAATTTACAATAGTTCCTGTGATTTCATAGCCAATCTTTGTTCTAACACTAATATTATGTACTGAAATAGTACTCAAATAGTCACAATCACACCAACAGGTGAACATTTTCGCCTACCTTGGTCATTTACTATTGTCTATAAATATATACGAAGTATTTATAGGTCCCAGCAATGTTTTAGACATCCAGGAGTATATATGAAACTCCTTGAAGAATGGTGTTATGACAATTGCCAGATAACTACTGATAAGGCAGTGACATTGATGAATGAATGTGTGCAGGAAACCCTCGCTCTTTCACTCTGTATCTATCTATCTGTGTCTTTCTGTCTAACTGCCTATCTATCTATCTATCTGTCTATCTGTCTGTCTATCTCTCTGTCTGAATCTGTTTGTCTGTATCTGTCTGTATCTCTGTCTGTGTCTGTCTACCTCTGCTTATCTGTTTTTCTGTCTGCCTGTGTGCCTGGAGTATATGAAACTCCTTGAAGAATGGTGTGTTGACAAGTGTCAGATAACTCTTGACAGCCCAGTGACATTTGATAAATATCAGCAGTGCTGGAGGGAACCTTCCCTTTTTCAATGTCTATCTGTCTGCCTGGTCTGTCTATCTGTCTCTGTCTATCTGTCTCTGTCTATCTGTCTGTCTGTCTGTCTATCTGTATCTGTCTATCTGTCTCTGTCTATCTGTCTGTCTGTCTATCTGTCTGTCTGTCTATCTGTCTGTCTGTCTATCTGTCTGTCTGTCTATCTGTCTGTCTGTCTATCTGTCTGTATCTGTCTGTCTGTCTGCCTGTATCTGTCTGTTTGTCAAGCTCTGCTTATTTCTGTCTAACTCTACTTATCTGTCTTTCTGTCTGCCTGTGTGTGTGTCTTTCCGTCTGCTTGTCTCAGTCTCAGAGTGCGGCTCGTAAGCCAACAGGTATTATACACGATGCAGAAGTGAAGATGCGTATTACTTGCCAGTCATGCTTATTATGCCTTATCTCTACAAGTATTGTATAGCACTTTGCCTGGAATTTTTGGGTTATCCTAGGTAATTTACACTATGTATAATAACTGTACTTATGTGTACATGTGAGAGAGAGAGAGAGAGAGAGAGAGAGAGAGAGAGAGAGAGAGAGAGAGAGAGAGATAGGACATATAGATATAGACAGACAAAGATATAGACAGACAAAGATATAGACAGAGAGAGCCAGAGACAGCCAAAGCCAGCCAGCCTGCCGAATACATAAGAACATAAGAAAGAAGGAACACTGCAGCAGGCAGACTGGCCCATGCAAGGCAGGTCCATGTCACCCCCCAGCTTAGACCAATGACCCACCTAGTCAGGTCACATCCTCTGAAGGAAGGAGCATGGCATCAGACCTAGTAGCACAAGCTAGTCAGGTCTAACTCACACCCACCCACAGCCACTCATGTATTTATCTAACCTATTTTTACTTTCCTCTTATAAGGGGAGTGTTAATGCGACATGACATCAGTGAATCCCTGGTGTTTGCCACAGTATTTGCTCTAGCTGGCACTCAATTGAACTGGTGCTCCCACAAGGTACTAAGTGGTCCCAGATTTTTTTAATACTGTGCACACTGAGGGTGCAGATCCATTCTCTCATGTCTAGGCGACTCAGGCCTATCGCACTAAATTTGAAGGAATGAAAAATAAAACGTTGATCTACGTTCGGGGCAGTACGCACGTGAACGTATATCTACGTGTGGACAGTTTAAGGGTTAATGCAGCGCACACTAAGAGCTAAGACCCATTCTATGCTGACCAGGCATCTCAGGCCAATCGTGCCAAATTTGGAGGCAGGAAAAATAAAATGTAAATATATGTTTGGGGCAGTAGCAGTACAAACATATACGTATATACGTGTGGACCGTTAACGGGTTAATTGTTGAATTCTGTGTGATAACTGAGACTGCATCTTCTGGTCATTCTGAAGCATTTAATAGTGGTGTATTTTTCTCGAAGGAAGCTTTTGCATTTATTTTGAATTATGTAACTTTTAATTTACTAATTTTATTAAACAAATTGGTTTCTGTGTAATAACTGAAGAATGCCTCTTCATATAAGCTTCAATCCTTAACCCTTTGACTGTTTCGGTCGTATATATACATCTTATGAGCCACTGTTTCGGACATATCTATACGCCTAAATTCTAGCGGCCTCAGATCAAGCAGGAGAAAGCTGGTAGGCCTACATGTGAGAGAATGGGTCTGTGTGGTCAGTGTGCGCAGTATAAAAAAAATCGGGCAGCCAGTGGAGCATTGTGGGAACACCATTTCAGTAGTCCTTGTTCAGCATGCCTAGCAGTAAGAATTATCTGACTCCTTGGCAAATCTGGGACTGTTCTCTTCCTCAATGATAGTTCTAACACAGATGGAAGTGTCTCTGAAGATAAATTTCATTGTTTTGAGGAGTTTGTGACCGAAAGAAATGCCCAGGATACCAGAAGGAAGGAAGGAAGGAAGGAAGGAAGAGATGAGAGGAAGGAAGGAAGGAAAGAAGAGATGAGAGGAAGGAAGGAAGGAAAGAAGAGATGAGAGGAAGGAAGGAAGGAAAGAAGAAGGAAGGAGGAAAGGAAGAAGGAAGGAATTAAGAAAGAAAGAAAGAGAGAAAGGAAGGAAGGAAGGAACAAAAGAAGTAAGAAAGGAAGGAAGAAATAAAGGAAGGAAGAGATGAGAGGAAGGAAAAAAGAAAATATGTAAGAAAGGAAGGAATGAAGGAAGAAAGGAAGCTAGGAAGGTAGGTATGAAGGAAAGGAAGGAGGTTGTTGGGAAGAAGACATGGGTCCCCTTTTGTGTTGACAAGTTGACAGGCAGTGTGGGGGTTGTGAGTAATGGTATAATATGTCATTTTGACAGCTGCCTTACCCTGACTCAGCAAATTTAGATGTCCACACACACACACACACACACACACACACACACACACACACACACACACACACACACACACACACACACACACACACACACACACACACACACAGAGCTTGGAGCTTTGAAGTGCTAATTGCAGTTGATGGAAAGTGTTCAGTCATTATATATGTATGTGTATATATATTATAGAACAATAGTAATAAAAAATTTGTATTGTTGGTTGGTGTAAACAAGTTTTGTAAACAATATAATGATACTAATGTTTGTGCAATTATTGTGTTGCATACAATGAGTGTATATATATACATTGCATCTTTTTTTGGTCTCACAGGCCACATAAGTTACATACAAAAATAAAATAGTGAAAAAAAACTACGAAAGGAAGTAAACCAAAGTTTACCGTCGCCGCTGTTGCCATACGTGCTCACTTTACCGCTCTATATCTTGGCAAGGGTAAGTACTGATCGCAAAAATTTTCTTTTGGGATTTAAACAATCAGAAAAATAATCTTAACATTTTGATAAGAAAAAATAATTTTTTTTTTTAATATTTTGCGACATGAAATGACAGTTTCAGAAAGGGGTCTCCGACAGTCAAAGGGCTAAATGTTGGTGTTCATTACTTAAAGTAAAGTTTGGATTGAGTTTTGGCAGTGTAGTGCCAATTAGTTAATCTTCTTGAAGAAACTGGGAAAATTGAATTGCTGTACTGGTTTTCCTGCAGTAATTTATGAATGTCTTGTGTGATTGGCTTCAAATCTGCAACACGATGCCAAATGTAAGCTGGCAATTTGCTACTTCATTCCTGGAGGTTAATAATAGCACAGCATATTAGAATCTCATGCAGCATACTGTAAATGCTGGAGTATTTTAGGTTATTAGTCTGCGTGATAACTAGAGAATGGTTCTTCTGAGTGCCTTTTATCTTTCAAAGTTGGTGTATGTTAGTAGAACATGTGAATTGATTTGGGGCTGTGTAGGTACCAAATTTTTATTTTTATTTAACCCTTTGAGGGTCCGTTCCATAGTTCTATGGCTTTGAAGCCAGGGTCCGTGCCGTAGTTCTACGTAATGAACTCAGCTCACTCAGATAAGCTGTCAGCATTAAATTTGGGCCTAGATATGAAAGAAGGGGTCAATGTAGTAAGTGTGCACCATATAAAACAAATCCTGCAGCATGCAGTGCATAATGAGAAAAAACTGTGCCCGTGTATTTGGTTTAAAACAACAACTTTGTGGTGTATTTTCATGTGGTTTTTATGGTTGTATTCTCGGTTTCTTGGACTCATTTGATAGAGTGGAAGATATATTACAGAAATAGACAACATTTTGATGGGTTTTAGGACTGAAAATAGCTTGAAATTGAGCTCAAAGTAGCGGAAATGTTCGTTTTTTGCTGCCGATGTTCAAGAGTAAACAAATCACGTCACGCATCCAATACACGTCAACTGGTGTGTCTGATATGCATTTACGAATGCGCTGATCTTATTTATACAATTATTACAATATTGCATAACAGTAACTCTCCTATTTTTTTGTGTGAATAAAAAATAAAAATGGAATTCATGTGGAAAGCTTGGAAACGTAATTAATGAACAAAGAAAATGTTATTTTAGTGCTAGGAATACCTGTTTTGTGTATTCTGAACCCTGTTTTGAAATTGGCATATATTGAAACTTGTGTGAAATTGGTCAAATTACCAATTTCTGATCACTTTATTGGGTAGTTGAAATAGTTGGTTGGGCTATTTCTTGTGCTCAATTGATAAAATGGAGCACATACTAGCAAAATTTGGTTTAATGGAACAATGTAATTGGCCGAAAATAAGACTTGAAGTGAGCAAAATTGCCGATGCATAAATATCGCTGACCCAGCAAAATTCGCGAGAGCGTAATTTCATCAATTTTTGATCAAATTTCGTACTTTTTGTTTTATTACCTTCAGAAAAAGATTATCTACCATTTCATAAGAAAAAATAATAATTTTTTTTTTTTGAAAGTTCTTGGACCCTGTGGGGAATTTTCAGATTGGGGGTCTGGACCCTCAAGGGGTTAATAAACTGAGATGTTAGTTTCCTTGCAGTAACTTTTGAATGCCACTTCTGACTGGATCTTCTGTGCTGATATTTAACCACATTAGAAACTTACACTGAACTCTGAATTATTTTTTTGTATGCGTTGAGGCAGAGGGAGTTGACTTCGTGGGGTATGGGGATACTATCTAGAGATTGCAACACTTATATTTATCTAAGTTTTTATACCTGTCTCCCAGTGAATTTTACCGAGGTTACTTTGGTAATACATTTACTAAAAAGTAAAGCAGGAAACAAAGCTAATATTTCACCACTAATATATAAAAATCTGTTCATGTGCTATCTCTTACCATTGCAACATTCTTCAACAAATCAACAGATATCAAACTTTCCCTAATATACCTAAGCTAGCAAGAGTTATGGCAGTCTGTAAAAATGGGAACCCAACAGAAATTAACAATTGCAGGTCAATTTCAAGCTTGAAATTATTATAAAAAATCTTTGAAAAAATACCACATGCCTGTGAGTTTTAACTCTCACTCACCATGGATTCAAACCCCACCTGTTCCATGGTTTAAGTGCACGAATTTATATCAAAACAATATCTTTACTCCTTGTCAGTTTGATTGCAGGTCAGGGAAAATATGATTGATTTAATAATTAAAATGCCAGACTCAATCTTTTCATCGCCAGAGAATAACGAATATCCAATAAGCATTGAAATGAGAAAGGATGGGCTTATGGGATAAAAGGATATCTTTCTCAGCTCGCACAATGACCAAACCACATCCAGTTCATTCAGGGTTCTATAAAGTTTACACAAAGTAATTTTTCAAATTTCAAAATGTATTATTTAGCATATGCATTATATACAGAAAGTTCCCAATAATGTCCCATTATATTTTGGAATATTTTTTTTTTTTTTATTGTCACCTCAACTTGATACCATAATGTCTCTGCCTTAAATTTTTGTGTTCTTTTATAGACTTTAAAGGTATGTGTTTAAACATGGAAAATGGTAAGATTTTTAACTAAGTACATTATGTAGAGAAACCTTGAACTTAAAATTTCTGCACCACTCTATTAATAGTATTTTGAAACTAGGTTGATCTGATTCAGAGAGAAAAATAATGATGTGGGAATTTTTTATTTACCACATTTTGTTTAATTTTAGTACAGTGGACCCCAGGATTTCATCAATAATTCTTTCCAGAAGGCTGTTCGAGTGCCGTTACCGAACGAATTTGTTCCCATAAGGACGAATGTAAATTAGATTAGTCCATTTCAGACCCCCCAAAAATACACTTACAAAAATACACTTTCATAATTGTTCAAGTTGGGAACAGTACGAAATCCGGGGGTCCACTGTACTTTAATTTTACATTGTTTGGCCTTTTTATTATACAGTGGACCCCCGCCTAACGAGCAAAATTTATTCCAGAAGCCTGCTCAAGTGCCATTACTGAACGAATTTACTTCCTTAAGAAATAATGTCACGTAGGTTAGTCTATTTCAGACCCCAAAAAATACACTTCCACAAGCACTTACAATATTATACTTACATAATTGTACGATTTCCAGGGTGCTCGTTAGGCGGGGGTCCACTGTATATCTATAATCAACTATTACAAATTGATTTAGAAATTAATCCTTTGAATTGTGGTCACTTTTAATTACTACATTCTTGGTGTAAGTTTTAAATTTCAGTTTACCACAGCCAGTTCTTTAAGGCTATAAATTTCTCAATATTTCTTTTATTTGGCTTCCACTATATCAAAGACCAATGGCTAAGCAGTAATTTTGATTATGTTACTAGTTCAGATTTAGCTAATTAATATAAAGTGTTGTACATTGGCTAAATCACGGTTGGAGAGCATAATGTTGATGGGTGTGCGGAGAAAGGAACGAGCATGCTTAAAAAGCCTTTGTTTATATACAGTGTTTTTCCCTAAGTAGAGCTTTTTCAAGTCATAAGGGTTTGAAAAAGCTCTATTTAAAAGTGAAAATATTTCCAAGTAAACACTTGTCCTACAGACCTGTCTCTCAGTTCACCCATCTGAAGTGTCTTATTCAGGAATTTTGTAACAGTTATGAATATTAGTAATAATGGTAGAATTACCGACAAAATGTTAGGCAAATCGACGCAGATGCATCTAATGTGACATTTTATTGTGGCAACGCTCCACTCTCCAGGAGCTGGTAACAGCTTGACAAAGCTCCTGGAGAGCGAAACATTGCCACAGTAAAATGTCACATTAGTTGCATCTGTGTCTATTTACCTAGCAGTTATGAATATGAAATACTGTAATGTGAAATAACAAAGAGTTAAAGTATACAGGGTGTTTCAGAGAGATGGACCCGATCGTGAAATATACTGCTTTGAAATTGGGTCCATCTCTTTGAAACACCCTGTATATTAGCTACACTTTATGTCCCTTGAACAATCTTTACTGTTTATATTACCTAGTTTTATACTGTAGGTGCTTATATTGTATAATCAGCTAGACTATTTCATCTAGGTACTGTACAGTATTTTATATTCAGATTTTGCATCTCAACATCAATGAGTTAATACAGAAAAGCCTACAGTTGGACCCGGGTATTTAGCTTCTAGCTTTCTTGTTGTTATCCAGCATATCTCATGGAATATACCACTATATACACTTGCTGTTGCTCAAGTGCACGCTTGTTGCTGAATCCCTCGTGTTGTGAGGGCTGCACCACCACTCCTCTCTTTGTGATGGCTACACCATGACTCCTCTCCTTGCATGCAAGTCTTGTGGGACCCTCCTTTCCCTCTGATGCGTGTCTGTTGGACTGAATCAGGGAATGGTCAATTGAAAATTAATTTTTTTTTTAATGTACCGACTTTGTATAGTTTTGTGACATGTTATTTTCTATCAGTTTGGTCAGAATTTATTGACTTAGTGTTGGGGCACCCGGTAATTTCAATGATCTTGCGTGGTGATGCAAAGTGCATCCATAAACACAGTCTCATATTTTTGCATTGCATCGTAGTGATAATTATTTTACCAGACGAAATGTCTCTCACTAAGGTAAGAACAAAACAGATTCACCATCTGAAATTAGAAAAACTATGTAGTCTTAGTTCTAATCTGTTTGCCTGAAATGCTGTGCACACTTTGGGCTTTCAGATTACCATAGTCTGTATTTTTTACAATGATTTGAAATAAACAAACAAACAAACAAACAAACAAATTTTATTTCATTGCAGGTTACATGGGTATTGGAAGTTACAATGTAAATTGAGTGCAAGGAGAGCCACTGACATGCCATGGCATTAGGGGCAGCTTATTCTAGTCCTTAAAAACTAGGTACTTAATATTAGAGAAATTTATTGAGTTTATTCTAGTTAAAAATTATTTTCAAAATTACAATATGATGAAATTTTACTGTTTAAATTATTATATAATGATATTAGATCTTAGATTGTTACAGGTGTTAAGATTCTTGAATGATAATATGGAATTGAGATTATCTTAAGGAAAATAACATTGAGCATTTTTGACATTAACTTATAATATGAGTAGGGGTAACATAATAGTAACATATTATTAAAAATTGAGATTATCGTATAGGAAAGTAACAATGAGCATTTTTCAAAGTAGTTTATAGCATGATCATTTAGGTTTGGGTGAGTAGGTGGTTTTTGAGTTGAGTCTTAAATTGATTTTCAGACAAGATTATCTTAATATTTACTGGTAATGAATTCCAGATTCTGGGGCCCTTTATGTGCATAGAATTTTTACATAGGTTGATATGAACACGGGTATATCAAAAAGTGATCTGTGTCGTGTGTTGTGGTCATGGGTCCTATTAAAGTTGGTGAGGAGAGTTTTGAGCAGAGGGTTTATATTAGAGTGTAAAGTTTTATATATGTAGTAGGCACAAGAGTAAGTATGAATGTTCTTTACGGTGAGTAGTTTGAGACTTTTGAATATTGGTGGAGTATGCTGTCTAGAGTGGGAATTTGTTATCATTCTGACTGCGGCCTTTTGTTGTGTTATGAGTGGTCTAAGGTGATTTAACGTTGTTGATCCCCATGCACAGATTCCATAGGTGAGATACGGGTAGATAAGTGAATGATAGAGTGCAAGGAGAGCTGATTGAGGTACATAATAGCGTATCTTTGATAATATGCCTACTGTCTTCGAGATTTTCTTGGAAATTTGTTGTATATGTGTTTGGAATTTAAGGCTACTGTCAAGGTGGATTCCTAGGAATTTTCCCTCTGTGAGTCTTGTGATGGGTGTACCATTAAGTGTTATGTTAAGTGGAACATTTGTGACTTTGCTTCCAAACTGTATGAAGTAGGTCTTGTCAGTATTGAGAGTAAGCTTGTTAGTCGTCATCCATGTTGATATTTTCTGTAATTCGGCATTAACAGTGTTGGCCAGTATAACTGGATTTGGGTGAGAGAAGACATATGTTGTGTCATCTGCAAATAAAATGGGTTTGAGTAGTTGTGATGCATTCGGTAGGTCATTTATGTAAATGAGGAATAGGAGTGGCCCCAGGACACTTCCTTGAGGGACTCCGATTGTAATTGGTTGTGTGGAAGAGTTCTCTCCATTAGAAATTATTATTATTATATTGTTATCATCATCATCTTTCATATTGGAATATGTAAATATCTACAATATTTGACATACCCCGAGTCCATACTAACCAATGTAAAAATTCTATGCACATAAAGGGCCCCAAAATCTGGAATTCATTACCAGTAAATATCAAGTTAACCTTGTCGGAAAATCAATTCAAGACTCTTCTCAAAAATCACCTACTCACCCTATACTAAATACTCATACTGTAACAAACTTCCAAACCCAATATTATTTTACTTAAGAAGATCTCAATTTGATATGTTCATCCTCCTTAACACTTGTTGCAATTTCATATCATCATATTGTCATTTAAAATCTTATAGTATCATCATTTTCTTAATTTGAAATAAAATATATATCTAGATGAAACTCTAAAAACTATTTCTAGTATTGTTATTATACTAGTATAGCATCAACATACTGTAATTTTAAATAAATTCTACAACTAGATTAAACTCAACCAATTTCTCTTGTATTGTCTTTTAATAGTATGTATAACCATTTAATAATTTAAATAATACAGAACTAGAATAAACTCAATCAATTTCTTTAGCATTAAGTACTTAGTGAATAAGTCTCTAGAATAAACTGCCCCTAATGCCATGGCATGCCAGTGGCTCTCCTTGCATTACAGTTTTATAATTGTTTTATAATTGTAACTACCAATAACATTGTACACTTGTAACATGCATTGAAATAAAAATTATTATTATTATTATTATTATTATTACAAGGTGGAATAAATAACACTTAGATGGAGTGGATACCTTTACCAATGTTTCTCTCACACAGTGGGTTTAACAAAGCCTGCTGTGTGGGCAAAACCTTGGCAATAATGAAGGGATTTCATTTAAGAGAGTATGGAGGAGGTGAATGTATTCAGATATTTAGGAGTGGACATGTCAGCAGATGGGTCTATGAAAGATGAGGTGAATCATAGAATTGATGAGGGGAAAAAAGTGAGTGGTGCACTTAGGAGTCTGTGGAGACAAAGAACTTTGTCCATGGAAGCAAAGAGGGGAATGTATGAGAGTATAGTTATATCAATGCTCTTATATGGGTGTGAAACATGGGTGGCGAATGTTGCAACAAGGAGAAAGCTGGAGGCAGTGGAGATGTCATGTCTGAGATCAATGTGTCGTATAAATATAATGCAGAGAATTCGTAGTTTGGAAATTAGGAGGAGGTGCGAGATTACCAAAACTATTATCCAGAGGGCTGAGGAGGGGTTGTTGAGGTTGTTCGGACATGTAGAGAGGATGGAAAGAAATAGAATGACTTCAAGTGTATAAATCTGTAGTGGAGGGAAGGCAGGGTAGGGGGTCAGCCTAGGAAAGGTTGGAGGGAGGGGGTAAAGGAGGTTTTGTGTGTGAGGGGCTTGGACTTCCAGCAAGCGTGTGTGAGTATGTTAGATAGGAGCAAATAGAGACAAGTGGTTTTTAGGACTTGACGTGCTGTTGGAGTGTGAACAAGGTAACATTTATGAAGGGATTCAGGGAAACCGGAAGGCCGGACTTGAGTCCTGGAGATGGGAAGTACAGTGCCTGCACTCTGAAGGAGGGATGTTAAATGGCAAGACAGTGATGGGCCACCCTGCCTTGGTGGGAGACGGCCGATGTGTTAATAAAAAATAAAAATAAAAAATATTTACTGGAAGTGTCATTTCCTGCATGCTTTCTCAAGCAATAGCTGTCTTACCAAAGGTGATGAACACCAAGGTACAGCATCCCAAAGACACGCTGTGGTTCCTTCTTTGTGTCGCCCTAACTTGGTGAGAAATGCCAAATGTGTTAAAAGATTTAGAGAATTTAACTTCACATAAATACTGCAGCTTTGTATATTCTTTGTTTTCATGGGAGTTTTTATTTTAATGTACTGTACATGCTTAATAATTCTAATGTTAACAAGTGCAAAGGTTTTACTGAATCAAATGTACATGTATATAACTTTAAAAATAGGTTAGATAAGTACGTGAGTAGGTGTAACTTGAACCTTTTTAACATTGGCCAATAGGCCTGCTGCAGTGCTTCTTATTTATGTTCTTATTTTAATAAATGGCAGAAATAATGATAACATGGAAAAATGATAGAGTATTATTGCAGTATATTCACGAGGAAGCATTAAACCTGGAAGGGGCATACAGTTTGGGATTTAGGGGTTGATCAGGTTGGATTCTTAGATTTAAAATAAAAAATATAAAATGGAAACTGGGAAGAAAATTGGAAAAAAATTGAGAAAAATCAAGATATACAAGCCAAAAAAAAATTAATGAACTATCAAAAATTATTAATAAACTAGCAATACAAGTAAATACATGACCAATGTAACTAGAAAACTGTAATAAACAGTTGTAACTTTTTGATGGGTTGCAAGGGTTCATACCAAAGGCGAGAAATTTTGAGATCTCCACTCAACTTCCTCAGTCATTATAACTTAAACAGTTGGGGACAAGAGCTACAGTTACTGTGACAAACCCAGTTAAGTGCATAACTCAAAATTTCTTGAGCCCAGTTCAGTCCCTGATGTCTAATGAAAAAATCTTGGGAAAGAAATAAAGGGTAGCAGACTGGTAACAGCAACCACTGAGGTATGTAATACTCTTCCATGACTGAAAAATGGAAACTGTTAATCATATCATTTAGTTGGACATTTGCCGCTCTGTTCGTGTCGATTTTATAAATGTTAAGAGTGAGTTTATTCGTAGTCATCCAGGTAGATATCTTTATGAGCTCCTCACTGACATTGTTATTGAGTGAGTTTGAATTTGGGTGGGAGATGACAAAAGTTGTGTCATCTACAAAGGGAACAGGTCTAAGTTATTGAGATGCATTTGGATGATCACTGATGTACATATATGAGGAAAAGCAGAGGGATGAGAACACTGTCTTGGAGCACCTCTATGTCAATAGATCGCATTGACGAGGTTATGCCCTTGATGGAAGTATATTGGTGTCTGTTGTTAAGGTAGGACTTTAGGTATGCAAGTGCATGACCTCTGATACCATAATGTTCTAGTTTAAGCTGCAGGATATTGTAATCTTCTGTATCAAAAGCTTTCCCAAGGTCTATAAAGAGGTCTAGTAGATATTCATTATTCTCAGTAGCTGCATAAAGTCAAGTATTTTTATAATTGTATCAGTTATGCTTTTATCTGGCCTGAAACCAAATGGGCAGGGGTTGAATATATTGAGTGAGGCTGGGAAAGAGTAGTTTATGTGGATTAATTTTTCGAAGATTTTGGATAACAATGGCACGTTAGGTATAGGTGTATGGTTATTCACATCAGTTAGGTCTCCTCCTCTATTTTTTGGGGTAATCCTTGCTGTCTTGAGCATTGTCGGAAATGTGTTTACAGAGGTCAAGTCTTAGCTTCTGACCCTGCCTCTTCGCTAGTCTCTAATAGGTCCACTCTCTCCCTACACAAGAGCCTTACTGTACCTCTTCTTAAAACTATGTATGGTTCCTGCTTCCACTGCTTCACTCTCCAGATTGTTCTACTTCCTGACAACTCTAAGGCTGAAGAAATGCTTCATAACATCCCTATGGCTCATCTGAGTTTTTAACTTCCAGTTGTGTTCCCTTCTTCCTGTGTCTCATCTCTGAAACATTCTGGCCCTGTCTGCCATGTCAATTCCTCTCAGTATTTTATATGTTGTTATCATGTCCCTCTATCCCTCCTGTCTTCCAGTATTGTCAGGTTGAGTTTCCTTAACCTCTCCCCATAGGACATACCCCATAGCTCCGGGACTAGTGTTGTTGCAAACTTTTGCACTTTCTCCAATTTCTTGATGTGTTTGACCAGGTGTGGGTTCCATACTGGTGCTGCATACTCCAATGTGGGCCGTGACAGTACACAGTGCACAGTGTCTTGAATGACTCCTTACCTAGATGTCAAAATTCTATTCATAGGTTTGTCAGGCACCCATATGCTGCAGCAGTTATTTGGTTGATGTGTGCCTCAGGAGATGTGCTTGGTATGATGCTCACCCCAAGATCCTTTTCCTTAAGCGAGTTTTATAGCCTTTGACCCCTAGGCCGTATTTTGTCTGTGGTCTTTGTCCTTCCCCATGCTTCATGACTTTGCACTTGGTGGAGTTAAACTCCAGGAGCCATTTGTTGGACTAGGCTTGCAGCCTGTCCAGATCCCCTTGTAATCTTACCTGATCCTCGTCTGCTTGTATTCTCCTCATTAATTTCACATCGTCTGTGAACATCGACACCTCTGAATCTATCCCTTCCGTCATGTCTTTCACATACAGTGGACCCTCGGTTTTCGTTGAAAATTCTTTCCAGAATGCTGTTTGAGTGCAGTTACTGAACGAATTTGTTCCCATAAGGACAAATGTAAATTAGATTAGTCATTTCAGACCCCCAAAAATACACTTACAAAAGCACTTACGAAAATACACTTACATAATTGTTCGAGTTTGGAGGTGAACGAAAACCGAGGGTCCACTGTATACAAAAAACAGCACCAGACCCAGGAATGACTCTTGTGAAACTCCCACTCAACACATGCTCCCACTCTTACACCTCGTCATGTACCAGCACACGTTGTTTCCTTCCTGTCAGGTATTCCCTGATCCACTGCAGTGTGGGTGTGTGGTGTGTGTTGTATTCATGAAACTAGAGGAAAAGGAGTGGTGATAATATTGAATGACCAACTGTGGATAGGAAGGAGGAGATTCATAAATGTATAAATTAAGAAATTATATGGATCTAGATGGAAAAAGTTGATTATATCAAGAGTTTATACACAAGTGAGAGATGTAGGGGAGAGAGAGGGAGAGAGAAAGAATTTTGGGAGGTGTTAGGTGAATATTATTAAGCTTTGAACCGAGTAAATAATTGTTGATGGCGACATAAATACTGTACTAAAATGTAAAAGGTTGTTGTAATTGGTAAGTTTAGAGTGCCAGGGGTAAAGGATGATGGAGGGCCTCTAACTGAATTTTTTATAGGAGAAGGTTTGGTAAAAGATGATTTTTATTTTAAGAAAAAGAAGTTAAATGAAAATGTGAGGTATGATGAAGCACACGATGACAGTAATTTGCTAGACTATTTATTGGTGGATAAAAAAAGTTGATTGGCGAGCTTTTAGAGGAGTGACTGATATGTCAGATCATTATTTAGTGGCAGCTACATTATGGATTATAAGGAGAATGGTGTCAGTGGGTAAATGAGAAGTGAAAGTGGATGAACTAAAAATGGGAACAGTTAGCGGGCTTGAAAGAAAGGTGGGATGGAGAGAATGCAGGTAATGCAGAGGTCACAGATATCTGGTTGACTAGGCAAGCACCAGACAAGCCTGGCCCATGGCTGGGCTCTGGGAGTAGAAAAACTCTCTGAACTCATCAAAGCCATATCAGAATTATTAAGACTGCAGTGCTTGAACATGCAGCAGAGGTTTATGGCTATAGGAGGGTGGGTGCAGGTAAAATTGATGGAATGATGAAGCAAAGAGGGTGTTAAGGGAAAAGAAGTTAGCATATAGTACAGTGGAACCGTTAACGAAAAACCCGGAAATCGTGCAATTATGTAAGTATAATATTGTAAGTGCTTGTGGGAGTGTATTTTTGGGGGTCTGAAATAGACTAACCTAAATGACATTTTTTCTTAAGGAAGTAAATTCGTTCGGTAATGGCACTTGAGCAGGCTTCTGCAATGAAGCGGTTGATGAGAAAAACAAATTGGCTTTAAATACGACTTAAAGTGGGCAAAATCATTGATGCGTAAATTGTGCTAAGGCCGCTAACTCTGCATCTGTGTAATTCAGTAAGTTTTCCATCAAATTTTGTACTTTTGATGTCATTAACTTTAGAAAAATATTCTCTACCATTTCAGAAGAAAAAATAATTAAAAAAGTTTACTTGGAGAGCAATATTAATTTTGGGGGTATGGATAGTGAAAAAATTAAACCCAGTGGCATGTATTTGTCTGAAGCCCTAGGGTAAGCATTGCTTACCTCATAAAAATTCTTCCTTTCAAAATTGAAAAATTTGTTTAGTTAACATACAGTGGTACCTCTACTTACGAGCTTAATTCGTTCCAGACGGCTATTCAAGTGCCGATACCGAAGAAATTTATTCCCATAAGAAATAATGAAAATTAGATTAATTTATTTCAGACCCCCCAAAATACACTTACAAAAGTACCTACATGACTTTGAAATTTATTAGTGTAGAAGTTAGAAGACTGTGTATTTACAAAAGTTATAATTCAAAGAATAGTGTAGGGGTTGCTGAGGTGGCTTGGCTATTTAGAAAGGATGTAGAAAAATAGGATGAAATAGAGACTGTACAAATCTATGGCGGAAGTCAGGAGGGGTGGGGTCATCCCAAGAATAGTGACAAGGAAGGATGAAAGGAGTTTCAAGTGACAGAGACTTGAGTGTCCAGCAAAAGTGTGAGTGTGGAAATGAGTGAGTGACAAGGAAGGATGAAAGGAGTTTCAAGTGACAGAGACTTGAGTGTCCAGCAAAAGTGTGAGTGTGGAAATGAGTGAGTGTGAGTAAGTAAGTGAGTGAGTGTGAGTAAGTAAGTGAGTGAGTGTGAGTAAGTAAGTGAGTGTGAGTAAGTAAGTGAGTGTGAGTGAGTGTGGGTGAGTGAGTGTGAGTGAGTGTGAGTGAGTGTGAATGTGAGTGTGAGTGAGTGAGTGTGAGTGTGAGTGTGAGTGTGAGTGTGAGTGTGTGTGTGTGTGTGTGTGTGTGTGTGTGTGTGTGTGTGTGTGTGTGTGTGTGTGTGTGGTGTGTGTGTGTGCATGCATGCGCATGTGTGCGTGAGCTCACCTATTTGTACTTAGATTGGAGGGAGTGGAGAAAAGTTTTTTTTTAGGGTTTGAAGTGTTGTTGGAGTGTGAGCAAGGTAACATTTTTGAAGGGATTAATGGAAATCCATTAATCAGACTTGAGTCCTGGAGGTGGGAAGTATAGTGCCTGCATTATGATGCAAGGGGATGAGAAGTTACAGTTGAGAGGGTCATTTGAAGTGAAATTTTGGAAAGACAGCTATTGAATGAATGATGGTGAATGTGTTTCCTCTTCTTTTGGGTCACCCTACATTGATAGGACACATGAGAAGTGGTTCTAGCAATAATTTATGGATTTGGAAATGAGAGAAATTTGGAGGAGAGAGACAATCTGGATGTTTTAAGTGAATGTTTAGGAATTCTAGGAACATAAGAAAGGAGGAACACTGCAACAGGCCTACTGGCCCATACTAGGCAGGTCTTTCTCAAAACCCAAACCCACTAACAAAAATATTTGCCCAACACGTTTTCAGTGTTACTCAAGGAATAAGCTTTGATTATCATATTTATTTATGTGCAAGTCCCACTCAAATCCAACCCCCTCTCACTCATGTGTTTATCTAAGTCAGATGAGAAAATTGTTTTGGAAATCTTATTACTAAAGTGGGAAACAATTACTTTTCTTGCATGAAGATGCCCTCATAGGTTCCATTGCCCTGTATGAGTAGTGGATGTTGATAAGAGATGTCCACAGAATAGTGACTCCAACACTACTGGAATGAAACCTTTAAGGAGTCTCCAATCCTATTAGAACAAAGTGAAAGTGATAGTATGGTGTCAGACTCTGTGTGTTAGTTACCATTTTGTCCTAGGCACATGTCGATTAGACACTAGGCCTGTTGTATGTGTGTGTGTGTGTGTGTGAGTAACGAAACACTTCAAAATGTTTCGGCCCCGCCGGGAATTGAACCCGGGCCCTCCGTGCGTGAAGCAAGAGCGCTAGCCACCATGCCATCGGGGCGTGTGTGTGTGTGTGTGTGTGTACTCACCTATATGTGGTTGCAGGGGTTGAGTCAAAGCTGCTGGACCTGCATCTTCACTGGTCGCTACTAGATCCACTTTATCCCTGCTCCATGAGCTTTGTCGTATCTCTTCTTAAAGTTGTGTATGAATCTTGCCCCCACTGCATCACTCTCCAGATTGTTCCACTTCTTGACAACTCTGTATCTGAATAAATATTTCCTAACATCCCTGTGACTCATCTGAGCTTTCAACTTCCATTTGTGTCCCATTGTTGCTCTGCCCATCTCTGAAACATCTTGTCGCTATCCACCCTGTCAATTCCTCTCAGTATTTTATGTCCTTCAGTGTCATCAGGTTGATTTCCCTTAACCTCTCCTCGTAGGACACCCCTTAGCTCCGAGACTAGTCTTGTTGCAAACCTTTGCACTTTTTCTAATTTCTTGATGCGCTTGACCAGATGTGGGTTCCATACTGGTGCTGCATACTCTAATATGGGCCTGACATACACGGTGTATAGAGTCTTGAATGACTCATTACTCAGGTGTCGAAATGCTGTTCTTAGGTTTGCCAGGCACCCGTATGCCATAGCAGCTATGTATTTTGGGATGGGGCATAGGGGCCTGGGAATAGGAAGGGTCCCTTCCCTTTCTCAGGAAAATCACAAGAAATGTAACATTTCTCCAACTTTGAGGCCTATTTCAAGCTGCTTCTGTTCTGAGACTGACCAAAATCATCTCTATTTCACTGGTATGTCTTGCCTTCTATGAACTGATACCAAGAAATGACCAATAAAACCATAAAAACACCCTAGGATTCACCTCAAAATCTCTGATTTAAACCAAACATAAGGTCAGAGGTATACTTTTCTCATCATGCACTACTTGGGGCATAATTTTTTTTGTTATACAGTGGACCCCCGAGTTTCGTAAAAACTTCACTCCTGAAGTCTGCTCAAGTGCCATTACCGAACGAATTTACCCCCTTAAGAAAAAATGTCACGTAGGTTAGTCTATTTCAGACCCCCAAAAATACTTTTCCACAAGCACTTACAATATTATATTTACATAAATGTACGATTTCCGGGGTTTACGAAACTCGGGGGTCCACTGTACTGTGCACACCTACTGCACAGACCCATTCTTTCATGTCTATTCCAAAATATACTACTGACAGCATATTTAACCCCTTTCAATGTCCATCACATAGATCTACATCATTGATGCCAGGGTCCCTGATGTAGTTCTACGTCATGAGCTCAGCTCACTCAGATACGTAAAGTAAAGTAAAGTAAAGTAAATTTTATTTCTTTGAAAGTATACATAGATATTGGTAGTTACAATCATGAAACTGAAATGCAAGGAGAGCCACTGGCATGCCATGGCATTAGGGGCAGCTTAATCTAATGACTTATAGACTATGTACATAATACTAAAAATTGATTGAGTTTATTCAAGTTATATATTTTATTTCAAATTACAATATGATGATATACTGTTAAAATGACAATATGATGATATTAAATTGTAACAAGTGTTTAGGAGGATGATAATATAAATTTGAGATTATCTTAAGGAAAATAACATTGAGCATTTTTGAAAGTAGTTTACAGTATGAGTACAGTGGAACCCCGACTTACGATGTTATCATCTTACGTTATTTTCGATAACCGATATTTATAACGTAAGAAATTTGATTGTGACTTACGATGTTTGCTTCGTCTTACGACTTTCGTACCGGACCTGTCCGCTGGCGCCCAGCTGAGCGCACTCCAGGGAGCGTCAGTGCTATTGTTTACAAGCGAGAGCGACCACCCACCCACACCCACGCATTCATACCAGTATATTGTCATTATTCCACTGTTTTTAGTGCTTGCAACTGCTAAATAAGCTACCATGGGTCCAAGGAAAGCTCCTAGTGGTAAGCCTGTGGCAAAGAGGAACAGAAATATATGTACGATAGAAGTGAAGAAGGAGATAATAGAAAATATGAAAGTGGAGTGCGTATCAGTGAGCTAGCCAGGCTGTATGGTAAACCCTATTCTACCATCGCTACCATTGTGGATAAGAAATATTCAAGTAAAATCAAGGAAGCTGTTGTTGCAAAAGGTGCATCTGTGATCACAAAACACAGACCACAAGTGCTGGAAAATGTGGAAAGGTTGTTGTTGGTGTGGATCAACGAGAAACAGTTAGCAGGAGATACTGTTTCGAGGGAATAATATGTGAAAAGCAAGGCAGTTGCATGATGATCTCCTTAAGAAAATGCCTGCAACGAGTGCTGAAGTGAGCGAATTTAAAGCCAGCAGAGGCTGGTTTTACAAATTTAAGAATCGAAGTGGCATACATAGTGTTGTGAGGCATGGTGACGCAGCCAGTTCTGACAAAAGTGCGGCTGAAAAATATGTTCCTGAATTCCAGGAGTACCTAGAGGCTGAACAATTCCTCCCCAACAAGTGTTTAATTGTGATGAAACAGGCCTGTTTTGGAAGAAAATGCCCAACAGGACCTACATTACTCAGGAGGAAAAGGCACAGCCAGGACATAAGCCTATGAAAGACAGGCTAACTTTGATGCTTTGTGCCAATGCCAGTGGTGATTGCAAAGTGAAGCCTTTACTGGTGTATCTTTTGAAAATCCCGAGTGTTTGGCAGATGCGGTGTCAGCAAGTCTAACTTGTGTGTGATGTGGAAGTCTAACAAAAGGCTTGGGTCACAAAGGACATTTTCTTAGATTGGTTCAATGAAGTGTTTGGCCCCAGTGTGAAGAAATATCTA
>WNWK01026658.1:0-27132 GCA_009830355.1 Cherax destructor | reverse complement strand
AGGTACACTCAACAGACTTATTCCCCTATAATTTTTGCACTCTCTTTGTCCCCTTGCCTTTTACAAAGGAACAATACACGCTCTCTGCCAATCCCTAGGTACCTTACCCTCTTCCATACATTTATTAAATAATAGCACCAACCACTCTAAAATTATATCCCCACCTGCTTTTAACATTTCTATCTTTATCCCATCAATCCCAGCTGCCTTACCCCTTTCATTCTACCCACTGCCTCACGAACTTCCCCTACACCCACAACTGGCTCTTCCACACTCCTACAAGATGTTATTCCTCCTTGCCCTACACACGAAATCACAGCTTCCTGTCTTCATCAACATTTAACAAATCCTCAAAATATTCTCTCCATCTTCCGATACCTCTAACTCCATTTAATAACTCTCTCTCCTATTTTTAACTGTCAAATCCATTTGTTCTCTAGGCTTCCTCAACTTATTAATCTCATTCCAAAACTTTTTCTTATTTTCAAAAAATTTGCTGATAACATCTCACCCACTCTCTCATCTGCTCTCTTTTTACATTGCTTCACCACTCTTTTAACCTCTCTTTTTCTCTCCATATACTCTTCCTCCTTGCATCACTTCTACTTTGTAAAAACCTCTCATATGCTAACTTTTCTCCCTTACTACTTCTTTACATCATCATTCCACCAATCGCTCCTCTTCCTCCCGCACCCACTCGCCTGTAACCACAAACTTCTGCTGAACACTCTAACACTACATTTTTAAATCTACCCCATACATTTTCGACCCCATTGCCTACACTCCACTAGCCCATCTATCCTCCAATAGTTGTTTATATCTTACCCTAACTGCCTCCTCTTTTAGTTTATAAACCATCACCTCTCTTTTACTTACTGATTCTATTTTCCTTGTATCCCATCTACCTTTTACTCCCACTGTAGCTATAACTAAAAAGTGATCTGATATATCTGTAGCCCCTCTATAAACATGTACATCCTGAAGTCTACTCAACAGTCTTTTATCTATCAATACATAGTCCAACAAACTACTGTCATTACGCCCTACATCATATCTTGTATACTTATTTATCCTCTTTTTCTTAAAATATGTATTACCTATAACTAAACCCCTTTCTATACAAAGTTCAATCAAAGGGCTCCCATTATCATTTACACGTGGCACCCCAAACTTACCTACTACACCCTCTCTGCATGTTTCTCCCACTTTAGCATTTAGGTCCCCTACCACAATTACTCTCTCATTTGGTTCAAAAGTTCCTATACATTCGCTTAACATCTCCCAAAATCTCTCTCTCTCTTCTACACATATATATATGTCGTACCTAATAGGTATAACTGGTCAATTAGCAAGAACTCATATAAAATTAAGTCCTTTCTAAAATTTTATCTTATACGTTTAAAGATATATTTTTTTCATTTATGTAAAAATTTATAATTTTGTACCAAAAGAAACTTACCTAACCTTATTATAACAAGCGCAATTTAATTCAGCCTAACCCAACTAAATATATTTTAGATACGTTTACAAAAATTTAATAATAAACAAACACAATGAAATATATTTTTTTCGTTAAGTTCAGAATGATTTTTTCCGAAATTATTGCATACACAAATTTTCGCTTGTCCTATATGGAAGATGAGCGTTGCTATTTAAGCCAAAATCGCAAGTTCTACCTATTCGGCACAATATATATATATATATATATATATATATATATATATATATATATATATATATATATATATATATATGTCGGGCCGATTAGGTAAAACTTGCGATTTTGGCTTAAATAGCAACGCTCACCTTGCCATATAGACAAGTGAAAATTTGTGTATGTAATAATTTCGCCAAAATCATTCTGAACATAACGAAAAAATATATTTCATTGTGTTTGTTTATTATTAAATTAATGTTAACGTATCTAAAATATATTTAGTTGGGTTAGGCTAAATTAAATTGCGCTTGTTGTAATAAGGTTAGGTAGGTTTTCAAAGTTTCTTTTGGTACAAAATTATAAATTCTTACATTAACATAAATGAAAAAAATATATCTCTAAACGTATAAGAGAAAATTTTTGAAAGGACTTAATTTTAGATGAGTTCTTGCTAATTGACCAGTTTTACCTAATCGGCACGACATAATATATATACATGTATATATATATATATATATATATGCAAGACAACCACTATGAAAAAATAGAGGAATTCCAAGCGCTTTCGTGACTACTCACATTATCAAGGAACTATAAAAGGCAACATGACAAGAGGGCTTATATAAGGGGCAAGACTACACCTCACAGTCACATCACACTAACAAAGACTACACCTCAGTTTTCTGTTGTTTGAATTATCTGCGGCACTCTGGCCCAAAAAATAACCCTTAATTTTGCATAACAATGACCCCAAAAGTAGCAATGCTGGCAGCTCTTCAAACTCTGAGAAGCAGTGAAGTGCTTCTCATAGTGTGAGTAATTTATCAATTTAACTTTATCATATATATATGTAAACGAAAAACGACTGATTATATGTATATGGTTCGCTACTATCTGCGGTTTCGGGTATCCACGGTAGGTTTAGGAATTTATCCCCCGCGGATAAGAGGGGACTTATGTACTTCCATCTCCTTTCTTTACAGGATGCGAGAAGTTCATGGGATGGGATAGAATACGTATACTGTGTGTGAGAGTGATAGACTGCAGTCACAGTCTAGGATACAAGTTAAACAAACCATGGTACGGGTGGCTTTTGAACCCACAGCAAGTCATAAAACTCACCATGGGTTCAAATCCCACTCGCACCATGGTTTCTTTGCAGTTGTTTTATTACAAATTCGTGAATAATGTTACAAGTTTATGATTAACTAGCCATAACGTAACTAAAATTAAAATTGACGTCGTGCTGGTCAAAACAGTGTCATGGAGACTTGCATAGATGGATTGATTTCCAAGTTAAATATTACTTCAAAAAAGACCTGTGTATAAATGCCTGACTCGTAGATTTTTATTTATTTACAAGTTATTCTTGGAAAACATGCCATTGTAATACTGGAAAGCAAACTACAGGATTTCCACGACTTTTTGGAATGATTGGGTCTTTCAACCCTCCGTAACGATAGAAAGGATAGATGAGCAACTCTTCCTTAACATGTGTATACGCACTGTACGCAAAACGATGCTCCTTGACAACAGGAAACTACGCTGATAACACCAAACTTAAACATCTTAAGTAAAAAGACACAAGTGCAACTGTGACATTTTATTATGGTAACGTTTCGCTCTCCAGGAGAGTGAAACGTTGCCACAGTAAAATGTCGCATTAGTTGTACTTTCTTTTTACCTAACATATTGGCGGTAATTTCAACATTATTACAACTTGAGCATCAACTTACCTTAGTGATGCTGTCATCTCTCCCTCGACCATCTGTGAAGCTTCACCTACCTGTAATGTAAACACTACGTATTAATACACAGCTCCCAGGTCCATGTATACCAGGTCCATGTATTAGCAGGTCCATGTATACCAGGTCCATGTATTAGCAGGTCCATGTATTCCAGGTCCATGTATTCCAGGTCCATGTATTCCAGGTCCATGTATTCCAGGTCCATGTATTCCAAATCCATGTATTCCAGGTCCATGTATTCATGGTCCATGTATTCCAGGTCTATGTATTCTAGGTATATGTATTACAGGTCCATGAATTCCAGGTCCACGTATTCCAGGTCCATGAATTCCAGGTCCACGTATTCCAGATCCATGTATTCCAGGTCCACGTTCTACAGGACCATGTATTCCTGGTCCATGTGTTCCAGGTCAATGTATTTCAAGTCCATGCATTCCAGGTCCATGCATTCCAGGTCCATACATTCCAGGTCCATGTATTCCAGGTCCATGTATTCCAGGTCCATGTATTCCAGGTCCATGTATATCATTCAGCCTACTCTTCAGGACGTTTCTCAGTTATACCTCCTCACTCACACGCTATACCTCCTCACACATATGCTATACCTCTTCACACACATGCTATACCTCCTCACACACATGCTATACCTCCTCACACACACGTTTTTCCTACACACGTTGTACCTACACACACACGTTATACCTACACACACACGTTATACCTACACACACGTTATACCTCTTCACACACACGTTATCCCTCTTCAACACACACACACACACACACACGTTATACCTCCTCACACACACGTTATACCTCCTCACACACACGTTATAGCTCCTCACACACACGTTATAGCTTCTCACACACACACACACACACACACACACGTTATAGCTCCTCACACACACACACACACACGTTATACCTACTCACACACACACGTAATATCTCCTCTCTCTCTCTCTCTCTCTCACACACACACACAGACTCAGAAGTGTCCCTGTTTGCAGATGATGTGAAGTTAATGAGAAGAATCAAATCAGTCGAGGATCAGGCAGGACTACAAAGAGACCTGGACAGGCTACAAGCCTGGTCCAGTAACTGGCTCCTTGAATTTAACCCTGCCAAATGTAAAGTCATGAATATCGGGGAAGGGCAAAGAAGACCGCAGACAGAGTATAGTCTAGGTGGCCAAAGACTGCAAACCTCACTCAAAGAAAAAGATCTTGGGGTGAGTATAATACCGAGCACATCTCCTGAGGCACACATCAATCAGATAACTGCTACAGCATACGGGCGGCTGGCAAACCTAAGAATAGCGTTCCAATACCTCACTAAGGAATCATTCAAGACTCTGTACACCATATACGTCAGGCCCATACTGGAGTATGCAGCACCAGTTTGGAACCCACACCTGGTCAAGCACGTCAAGAAATTAGAGAAAGTGCAAAGGTTTGCAACAAGACTAGTCCCAGAGCTAAGGGGATTGTCCTACGAAGAAAGGTTAAGGGAAATCGGACTGACGACACTAGAGGACAGGAGGGTTAGGGGAGACATGATAACGACATATAAAATACTGCGAGGAATAGATAAGGTGGACAGAGACAAGATGTTCCAGAGAGGGGACACAGAAACAAGGGGTCACAATTGGAAGTTGAAGACTCCTATGAGTCAAAGGGATGTTAGGAAGTATTTCTTCAGTCATAGAGTTGTCAGGAAGTGGAATAGCCTAGAAAGCGACATAGTGGAGGCAGGAACCATACATAGTTTTAAGACTAGGTTTGATAAAGCTCATGGTGCAGGGAGAGAGAGGACCTAGTAGCAGTCAGTGAAGAGGCGGGGCCAGGAGCTATGACTCGACCCCTGCAACCACAAATAGGTGAGTACACACACATATACACACACGGTCCTACGAGGAGAGGTTAAGGGAAATCGACCTGACGACACTGGAGGACAGGAGAGATAGAGGGGACATGATAACAACATATAAGATACTGAGAGGAATTGACAAAGTGGACAGAGACAGAATGTTCCAGAGATGGGACACAGCAACAAGGAGACACAGTTGGAAGTTGAAGACTCAGATGAATCACAGAGATGTTAGAAAGTATTTCTTCAGTCACAGAGTGGTCGGGAAGTGGAATAGTTTAGGAAGTGATGTAGTGGAGGCAGGCTCCATACATAGCTTTAAGAAGAGGTATGATAACGTTCATGGCGCAGGGAGAGTGACCCAGTAGCGGCCAGTGAAGAGGCGGGGCCAGGAGCTATGAATCGACCCCTGCAACCACAACTAGGTGAGTACAACTAGGTGAGTACACACACACACGTTATAGCTCCTCACATACACGTTATAGCTCCTCACTCACACGTTATACCTCCTCACACACACGTTATATCTCCTCCTTGTCACAGACCGGGCCGCAGGGGCGTTGACCCCTGGAATTCTCTCCAGGTAAACACAAACACAAACACACACACACACACGTTATACCTCCTCACACATACACATATTATACGTCCACACACACACACACACACATTATCCCTTCACACACACACACGTTATACCTTCACACACACACACGTTATACCTTCACACATACACACACACGTTATACCTTCACACACACACACACACACACACACGTTATACTACAGGAGGCCAAGAGAGGAATATGAAGAGAGCAACAGAACGATGGACACACTTGCTGAGGTGGCAAGAAGAGCTCACTCCAGCAGAGCAAAGTTTCTGGTTATGGGCGATTTTATCAACAGGGAGATCGACTGGGAAAACCTGGAGCCACATGGGGGTCCCGATGGTGGATGTGGTACTGGAAAACCTCATGCACCAACATGTTAGGGACACTACCAGAGAGAGAGAGAGAGGAGGATGAACCAGCAAGACTGGACCTTGTGTTTACCCTGAACAGCTCGGACATCGAGGACATCACATATGAGAGGCCTCTAGGAGCTAGTGATCAATTGGTTCTGAGCTCTGAATACATAGTAGAGTTACAAGTGGAGAGGGTAACAGGAGTTGAATGGGAAAAGCCAAATTATAAAAAGGGGCTCTACACAGGTATGAGGAACTACTTGCAGGTGGTTCAGTGGGAGAGAGAATTGGTAGGAAAGTCAGTAAAATAAATGATGAAATACGTAACAACAAAATGCAAGGAGGCAGAGGAAAGATTTGTTCCCAAGGGCAACAGAAATGATGGGAAGACCAGAACGAGCCCTTGGGATAGGGAGGCAAAAACTAAGTGCACTAAAGAATAAAAAAAGTACAGAAAGCAAAAGACCCAGGAAAATAGAGATTAGTCGAAGAGCCAGAAACTAGTGTGCACAGATAAGGAGGGAGGCCCAGCGACAGTACGAAAACAGCATAGCATCGAAAGTCAATTCTGACACGAAACTGCTGTATAGCCACATTAGGAGGAAGACAACAGTCAAAGACCAGGTGATCAGGCTGAGGAAAGAAGGTGGGGAACTCACAAGAAACGATCAAGAGGTATGTGAGGAGTTCAACACGAGATTTAAGGAAGTATTTACAGTGGAGACAGGAAGGACTCTGGGAAGACAGAACAGAGGGGGACACCAACAAGGAATATACCAACAAATGTTGGCTGAAATACACACAACTGAGGAGGAGGTGAAGAAGATGCTAAATGACTTTGATAGCTCAAAGGCGTTGGGACCGGCCATCTCTCCGTAGGTCCTTGGAGAGGGAGCAGAGACACTGTGTGCCACTAACCACAATTTTCAACACTTCCCTTGAAACTGGGCAACTACCTGAGGTATGGAAGACGGCAAATGTAGTCCCCATTTTTAAGAAAGGAGAGAGAAACGTGGCACAAAACTATAGACCAGGGTCACTGACTTGTATAGTGTGCAAAGTCATGGAGAAGATTATCAGGAGGAGAGTCGTAGAGCACCTGGAACAGAACAAGTTTATAAACGACAACCTGCACGGATTCATGGAAGGCAAATCCTGCGTCACAAACCCTCTGGAGTTTTATGACAAGGTAGCAGAAGTAACACACGGGAGGGAGGGGTGAGTTGATTGCATTTTCTTGGACTGCAAGAAGGCCTTTGACACAGTTCCTCACAAAAGATTAATGCAGAAGCTTGAGGATCTGGCCCGTATAAGAGGAAGGGCACTGCAATGGATCAAAGAATACCTGAGAAGGAGGCAACAACGAGTCATGGTACGAGATGATGTATCCCAATGAGCGCCTGTGACGAGCGGGGTCCCACTGGGGTCAGTTCTAGGACCAGTGCTATTTTTGGTATATGTGAAAGACATGATGGAAGGGATAGATTCAGAAGTGTCCCTGTTCGCAGATGATGTGAAGTTAATGAGAATTAAATCAGATGAGGATCAGGCAGGACTACAAAGAGACGTGGGCAGGCTGGACACGTGGTCCAGCAACTGACTACTCGAATTTAACCCCGCCAAATGCAAAGTCATGAAGATCGGGGAAGGGCAAAGAAGACCGCATACAGAGTACAGGCTAGGTGGACAAAGGCTACAAACCTCGGTAAAGGAGAAAGACCTTGGGGTGAGCATAACACCAAGCACGTCTCCGGAAGCCACATCAACCAGATAACTGCGGCAGCATATGGGCGACTAGCAAATCTAAGATTAGCATTCCGTTACCTTAACAAGGAATCGTTCAAGACACTGTACACAGTGTACGTCAGGCCCATACTAGAGTATGCAACACCAGTCTGGAACCCATACCTGGTCAAGCACATCAATAAATTAGAGAAAGTGCAAAGGTTTGCGACAAGGTTAGTTCCACAGCTCAGGGAAATGTCCTACGAAGAAAGGTAAGGGAAATCGGCCTGACGACACTGGACGACAGAAGGGTTAGAGGAGACATGATAACGACATACAAAATACTGCGGGGAATCGACAAGGTAGATAGTGACAGGATGTTCCAGAGAGGGAACACAGAAACAAGGGGGCACAATTGGAAGCTGAAAACTCAGATGAGTCAAAGGGATGTTAGGAAGCATTTCTTCAGCCATAGAGTAGTCAGGAAGTGGAACAGTCTAGCAAATGATGTAGTGGAGTCAGTAACCATACATAGCTTTAAGACGAGGTATGATAAAGCTCATGGAGCAGGGAGAGAAGAGACCCAGTAGCGGACAGTGAAGAGGCGGGGCCAGGAGTCGAGTCTCGACCCCTGCAACTACAATTAGGTGAGTACACACACACACACACACACACACACACACAAGATGTTCCAGAGAGGGAACACAGAAACAAAGGGTCACAATTGGAAGTTGAAGACTCCTATGAGTCAAAAGGAATGTTAAGAAGTATTTCTTCAGTCATAGAGTTGTTAGGAAGTGGAATAGCCTAGAAAGTGACGTAGTGGAGGCAGGAACCATACATAGTTTTAAGACGAGGATTGATAAAGCTCATGGAGCAGGGAGAGAGAGGACCTAGTAGCAGTCAGTGAAGAGGCGGGGTCAGGAGCTATGATTCGACCCCTGCAACCACAAATAGGTGAGTACACACACACACCATATATAGTCAAATCTGAGACCTTCTTTATACAACAATGAAAAAAGTTATTTTTATGATGCAGTGGAGGTGAGATTATCATCAATTGTAGTTCTGAAACTCACCTTTCATGATGGACGATGGTGTCTGGATGACTGTAGCCAGCTGGTGCTGGGGTAGTCAGTTGTGGGGGGGAAGTCAGCTGGTGCTGGGGTAGTCAGCTGGTGCTGGGGTAGTCAGCTGGTGCTGGGGTAGTCAGCTGGTGCTGGGGTAGTCAGCTGGTGCTGGGGTAGTCAGCTGGTGCTGGGGTAGTCAGCTGGTGCTGGGGAAGTCAGCTGGTGCTGGGGTAGTCAGCTGGTGCTGGGGTAGTCAGCTGGTGCTGGGGTAGTCAGCTAGTGCTGGGGTAGCCAGCTGGTGCTGGGACAGTCAGCTGGTGCTGGGGTAGCCAGCTGGTGCTGGGGCAGTCAGCTGGTGCTGGGGTAGCCAGCTGGTGCTGGGGCAGTCAGCTGGTGCTGGGTCAGTCAGCTTGTGCTGGGGTAACCAGCTGGTGCTGGGGTAGCCAGCTGGTGCTGGGGTAGCCAGCTGGTGCTGGGGTAGCCAGCTGGTGCTGAGATAGCCAGACAGTGCTGGGGTAGCAAGCTGGTGCTGGGGTAGCCAGCTAGTGCTGTAGTCAGCTGGTGCTGGGGTAGCCAGCTGGTGCTGATGTAACCAGTTAGTGCTGGGGTTGCCAGCTGGTGCTGGGGTAGCCAGCTGGTGCTGGGGCAGTCAGCTGGTGCTGGGGTAACCAGCTGGTTCTGGGGTAACCAGCTGGTGCTGGGGTAGCCAGCTGGTGCTGAGATAGCCAGACAGTGCTGGGGTAGCAAGCTGGTGCTGTGGTAGCCAGCTAGTGCTGTAGTCAGCTGGTGCTGGGGTAGTCAGCTGGTGCTGGGGTAGCCAGCTTTTGCTGGGGTTGCCAGCTGGTGCTGACGTAGCCAGTTGGTTCTGGGGTTGCCACCTGTTTTATCCTCAACATTTTTGAGGCAATGTTAATTTCTTTTCTGATAACACTCCCGCGATAATGCTCCCGCGATAACACTCCCGCGATAACACTCCCGCGATAACACTCCCGCGATAACACTCCCGCGATAACACTCCCGCGATAACACTCCCGCGATAACACTCCCGCGATAACACTCCCGCGATAACACTCCCGCGATAACACTCCCGCGATAACACTCCCGCGATAACACTCCCGCGATAACACTATAAACTTATAATCACTTATAGTAATTCACTAGCTTACTTCCATTACTTATAATCATTGCGATATAAGCATCGATAATAATAGCGCATTCACTACTGATTTTTAGAGCGCTAAATCCTTAGGAATAATACACAGTCTGAGTATTTATAAACATGTTATATACATTGATATACACTAGTAAATACACATAGATGTATATCTCTGTATATACACTGAGTTACACACCGTTGTGTGTATACACAAATACACATCTCTGGGTGTATATATACTTAAGGATATACACATTTTAGTGTATTTTACCTGTAGGTAGGAGAGTGTAGTGAGGCGACCGTCCTGTTGTAGCTGATCCAGCCGCACTAAGGGAAAATAAGCTTCGTCAAGCTCAGCTTCGAGGCTTCGAAGCTTTTCATGAACCCTTTGAATGAGTCGTTTCTTCACGAAGTTTTTAACCTCTTCATGAACACGGGATTCATACACCGAGAAGTGTATGTTTCTCAGTGTATACACCATAGAATTTATTTCCCATTCTAGGTATTAAAGTATTCCTGACTGGTGTTATACAGTTTGGTTAATAGGGTTTGAATCTTATCGACTTCCTCATGGGTTGCGCGGTAACCTAACCACCTCCAGACAAGACTTTTTAATACCCAACGAATTAAAACAAATTCTTAACATATATACCCTAGGAGATATGCAGCTGTCGGGGTATATACCCGGGAGGTATACAGGTAACTTGAATCCCTGATAACCCTCGTGAAGTAGATAGACTTTAAACCCCAATAACCAAGCAATCAGCCTTAATGACAATCGTATAGTATACCTAGAGTATACCTGGAGAGGGTTCTGGGGGTCAACGCCCCCGCGGCCAGGTCTGTAACCAGGCGTCATGGGGGATCAGAGCCTGATCAACCAGGCTGTTACTGTTGGCCGCACGCAAACCGACGTACGAACTACAACCCGGTTGGTCAGCTACTGACTTTAGGTGCCTGTCCAGTGCCTGCTTGAAGACAGCCAGGAGGTCTATTGGTAATCCTCCTTATGTATGCTGGGAGGCAGTTGAACAGTCTTGGGCCCCTGACACTTATTGTGTTGTCTCTTATCGTGCTAGTGGCATCCCTGCTTTTCATTGGGGGATGTTGCATCGTATGCCGAGTCTTTTGCTTTCATAGGGAGTGACTCTCGTGTGCAAGTTTGGTACTAATCCCTCTAGAATTTTCCAAGTGTATATAATCATGTATCTCTCCCGCCTGCGTTCTAGGGAGTACAGGTTGAGGAACTTCAAGCGTTCCCAGTAATTGAGGTGTTTTATAGCAGTTATGTGTACCGTGAACGTTCTCTGTACATTTTCTAGGTCAGCAATTTCACCTGCCTTGAAAGGTGCCATTAGTGTGCAGCAATATTCCAGCCTAGATAGAACAAGCGACCTGAAGAGTGTCATTATGGGCTTGGCATCCCTAGTTTTGAAGGTTCTAATAATCCATCCTGTCATTTTTCTAGCAGATGTGAGATCTTTCGATATGATCACTCCCAGGTCTTTCAGATTAGTTTTTCGCTCTATTGTGTGGTTGGAATTTGTTTTATACTTCGATGTAGTTTTAATTTCCTCACGTTTTCCATATCGGAGTAATTGAAATTTCTCGTCATTGAATTTCATATTGTTTTCTGCGGCCCATTTAAAGATTTGGTTGATGTCCGCCTGGAGTCTTGCGGTGTCTTCATTGGAGGACACTGTCATGCAAATTCGGGTGTAATCTGCAAAAGAAAACACGGCACTGTGGCTAATATCCCTGTCTATGTTAGATATGAGGATGAAAAACAAGATGGGAGCGAGTACTGTGCCTTATGGAATAGCTTTTCACCGTAGCCGCCTCTGACTTTACTCTGTTTACTACTACTCTTTGTGTTTTATTTGTTAGGAAATTATAGATCCATCTACCAACTTTTCCTGTTATTCCTTTATCACGCATTTTGTGTGCTGTTACACTGTAGTCACACTTGTCTAAGGCTTTTGCAAAGTTTGTGTATATTACATCTACATTTTTTTCGTCTTCTAGAGCATCCAGGACCTTGTCATAGTGGTCCAGTAGCTGGGACAGACAGGAGCGACCTGCTCTAAACCCTATGCTGTCCTGGGTTGTGTAATTGATGGATATCTAGATGGGTGGCGATCTTGCTTCTTAGAACCCTTTCAAGATTTTTATGATATGGGACGTTAGCGCTATCGGTCTGTAGTTCTTCGCTATTGCCTTACTGTCCTCTTTGTGGAGTGGGGCTATGTCTGTTGTTTTCAGCAGCTGTGAGACGACCCCTGTGTCCATGCTCCCTCTCCATTGGATGTTAAGAGCCCGTGACAGGGACTTCTTGCAATTCTTGATGAACATGGAGTTCCATGAGTCTGGGCCTGGAGCAGAGTGCATGGACATGTCATTTATCGCCTTTTCGTAGTCATTTGGCGTCAGGATATTGTCAGATAGGTTTGTGTCTACCAAATTCTGTGGCTCTCATAAAAAGGTCATTTAGGTCTTTGACTCTCAGTCTGGTTAGCGGCTCGCTAAAACCCGAGTCATATTGGAACTTGAGTAGCTCACTCATTTCCTTGCTGTCATCTGTGTAGGACCCATCTCGTTTAAGAAGGGGCCCAATACTGGATGTTGATCTCGTCTTTGATTTGGCATAAGAAAAAAAATTCTTTGGGTTTCTTTCGATTTCATTAATGGCTTTTAGTTCTTCCCGCGTTTCTTGACTCGTGTAAGATTCCTTTAGCTTTAGTTCGATGTTTACAATTTCTCTGACCAGTGTCTCCCTACGTATTGCAGATATATTAGCCTCTTTTAGCCGCTCTGTTATTCTTTGTCTTCGCCTGTATAGGAAGTGCCTTTCTCTTTCTGTGCCTTGAGCATACCTCGAGTGCCACAGAGTTAATCTGTTCTAGACTCGGGATCTGTGTTGCTTAGGCTATCTTCCCAGTTTATATCATTTAGGACTTGGTTTATTTGGTCCCACTTTATGTTTTTGTTATTGAAGTTGAATTTGGTGAAGGCTCCTTCGTGACTGATCACATTTTGCCGGTCTGGGGCCCAGCGCATACATGTCTGAACCTCTATTATGTTGTGGTCTGGGTATATTGCTTTTGATATGGTAATATTTCGTATCAGATCATCATTGTTAGTGAAGATGAGGTCCAGTGTATTCTCCAATCTTGTAGGCTCTATTATTTGTTGATTTAAGGTGACTCGTACTACCTCAAGATTGTATATCTAAAAATGTATGTCCAAATCTACCTCAATATTGCTAAGCTAAAAATGTATGTTCAAATGTACTTCCCCATAACCTAAACCATTATTGAGTAAGAAATAGTATTAATCTGCCCGAAATGCCTAGGCATGTCTGAAATGCCTAGGCATGCTAGTGGCCATCTTTGTAATCGAAATGTAATGTAAATGCAATTTAAACCAAACATTGTAAGCTTTACAAGGAAATAAAATTATCATTATCATTATCAATTAGGTTCAGATTTAAAAGCTCGTGCGTGTGCGAGTTTTCATCTGAGCTGCCTCCTAGTGTTATCTCTGCTACAACATTATTTGCTATATTCCTCCATTTTAGGTGCCTTAGGTTGAAATCCCCCAGGAGCAAGATGTTGGGGGCAGGAGCTGGAAGATTTTCCAGACAGTGGTCAATTTTCAAAAGCTGTTCGAGGAATTGTTGGGACGTTGCATCCGGAGGCTTGTATACAACCACAATGACCAAATTGTGGTTCTAGATATTTACTGCTTAAACTTCAACTACATCATTTGAGGCATTTAGTAGTTCCAAACATATAAGTGACTCTGTGATATACAGGCCAACCCTCCTCTTTTGCGTGTTCACTCTGCCGCATATGTATAGGTTGTAACCCGGGATCCATATTTCGTTGTCCAAGTGATCCTTTATGTGGGTCTCTGTGAAAACCGCCATTGCGTTTGACTGTAAGCAGTCCACGGATGAAAGGTATTTTGTTGTTCGTTGCTGGCTTTAGACCCTGTATATTTGCGAAGAAGAATGTTGTCGGATTGGTGGTATAGGGAAAGTCTTTTTTTTTCCTGGCACTAATATCTGTTGTTTTGGAGTGGAGGCCATCGACTGTGATTCCACTCCAAAAGTGATCGGAGTTGGTGTTCGATTTCTGTCATTTCCTGCCAGCTTTTTTTCATTCCAGGCGCTAAAAAACCTCTCTCTCTCTGGAGTGGCTGTGGCTACCCACGTTTTCCCATGGTCTGGATGTTTTGTATCTTCTTGTACCCTTTAGGTGGTGTGCCTGGCAATGTAAGTTATAGCACTGTCTTTCCTGAACTAAAGAGTGACATTTCAGGGCGGAAAAGAATACAGGAAGGGAGGTTGCATTTTTCTGTTGTCTTAGGACCACGTCATTTTCTGGGGTGGCGAAAGTTGCACGTCCCATCTGTTTTTCCAGATATTCCATGCCTGCAGATACCAAGTGCATAGAATTTGCATAGACCTGGTTTCTTTTTACCTTGTTTTTTTTGTGACTGTATTCCCTACTGGTGTGTGTTTTCCTGTCTCAGTTTTATCTTCAGCACTAGTGCTAACAATGGAGCTTTCATCAGTTATTTCTGGTAATTTATCTTCACTATTTCTAGGAGCATCCCCTTGTTTACTATCTCTCGTGGTATTCCTAGTTTGTACCATTGCTTTTTCATGTCCTTGTCTTCACCTGTTTCCCCACTACAGCTCCGGTCTCCCTTCAGGCTACTAACAGTCATTTCTCCATTCTTACAGTTATTGTCTACCAGGACAGCATCTGCACCAAGGGCGATAGCACCATCTGGCCCAGACTTTTTATTTACCCATCGGTTATAGAAGGCTTTCAGGTTTTCTATGAAGGCCGTTTTGATGTTATCATCTTTTAATACCAATGTGATTTTATTCCACAGTTGGATCTCATTTGGGCATACCGAAAAACACTTCCCTGGTTTAATATCTCTTGTTGATAATTCCTGAATATCTGCACAAGGTGCGTGGGCCCATTTACCGCAGACGTTGCATGTAATCCATGCAGAAGCCAGTTTGGCTGTTTTGTTGCAGACTACACAGGATTTCATAATGTGATTTTATGGGTTGTTTTACTGTATATTCTATTAATAACCTCCTTAAAGTGTAGATCTGTCTATTTGAATTCTATATATTTGCATTTGTACGTGAATTGTTTGGGACAAGCTTACCGCTCTAGTAGTTACTGTTTGGGTGTTTGATAAGGGCGCCTAAAACCCTGTCAGCGTATGAATCTGGTCAGAGGATACCTTATTTTTCAACGAATTCGTTTGAATCCTGCAAATAGTTCACTTATTTCTTAACTAATCCAGACGAATCCGGTCAGTGGTTTACCTGAAGTTTACCTGGAGAGGGTTTCGGGGGTCAACGCCCCCGCGGCTCGGTCTGAGACCAGGTCTCATGGTGGATCAGGGTCTGATCAACCAGGCTGTTACTGCTGCCCGCACGCAAACTGACGTACGAGCCACAGCCCGGTTGGTCAGGTACTGACTTTAGGTGCCTGTCCAGTGCCTTCTTGAAGACAGCCAGGGGTCTATTGGTAATCCCCCTTATGTATGATGGGAGGCAGTTGAACGGTGTTGGGCCCCGGCACTTATTGTGTTGTCTCTCAGTGTACTCGTGGCGTCCCTGCTTTTCATTAGGGAAATGTTGCATCTCCTGCTGAGTCTTTTGCTTTCAACGGGAACTTGGGGTTCCCGTTGAGCTGGGCAACGGGCTGTGGCGAGGCTTCTCTTTATGATGTCATTGACTTCCTCATGTCTAGCATACTTCCCTTCTGATGTGTGACACACGAGACCATGAAGTCCGAATTGATCAGCCGTCGCCCTGCCGCAAATACACCTATGTTCGGTGAGTATGGGGACGGCTAGGCGAAGCGCAACACCAATCAGAATGGCCTGTCGTTCGAGTCGAGTCCCCAGAGAGGAATTGGGAACAGCTAGAAGGAAATCACCTGAGTGTGGTGCCGTCACAGCTAGGAGACGAGCTTTGTCCTTTCGTGAAGCGTTGGTGAGCATTGTGTTGGCAATTTTTTCCATGATCGGTTTGTCCCAGTGAGACTGTTTGTGCTCTTTGGGAGGAGCTGGTCTACTGGAGGAGTCTGCCAGGATGTCCCACCGCACGGCTGCTTCAATGAACCTTGGGTCTTGAGCTCCCACCACACCTCTCAAACGTTCAGGTAAAATCTTCTTAACTAATCCACAGGAGGCCAAACACGATGACAGAAATGCAGGTAAAGTTACCTGCGTTACTTTGCGCACCCCTATACCTCCCAGTCGCACTGGGAGGGTTGCCTGCTCCCATTGCAGATCTTGTAGTGACAGATTCAATGCCTTCTTAAAATTTAATCTCAGGTGTGCGTCATACTCGTTAAGTGTTGGGTTGTCAAAAGAGGGTGCGCACATCAAGAAGTAAGTGAGTCTTGGCATAGTAAGACACCTTGTGAGGAGATACAGGGAATCATGGGCATCAAGATCACTTATTCTCTCCTCCATTCTTTTCAGGTCATTCACTTTGTCCTTGAGGACCGTGTCGATGGCCTGGTGACCAAGCGGTGCTCCCAGGAGGATACTGTTGGTTGGAGTGGTAGTAGTGACTTCTCGGAGGATTGTTCGCACCGCATTGATTATTTCCTGGTTTGTTGTGATGATTTCACACTTTTAGGGATTGAGGATGAGTCCTAAGGTTTCTCCCTGTCTTTTCACCCGTTGTAGGTCCTCTAACAGGGACTCCCCAGTATCCGCCAGAGTGCCATCATCCAGGTACCAGATGTTGAGCTCGCTGTGTAGGCTGGAAGTTAGTTCTCTTACTGCCAAACAGAAGAGAAGTGGAGCGAGTGGATCACCCTGCTGAACACCCTCAGATGAGGGAATTTCATGTTCCCCAAACAAAAGAATCGAGGGTTTGCTGTAGCCAGCTGAAATGAAGGGAAATAGACTGGGGAACCTATCCCAAACGGCTGGCAAGACCACATCTCACCATATTAAAGGCATTTCTAAAGTCAAGTTTGACTACAGCCTTGTCTTCTGGTAGGTCCCTGATGTAGGCCCTTGCTGCATGAGCTGCGGCTTCACTGCCTTGAGAGACACCAAAGCCCAGTTGGTGTGGCTGGAGTAAACTGGCAGCTTCTAGGCGAATGTTTCTTACTGCTGCTTTGGCAACTAGGCGGCGAAGGGTGTTACCAACAGCAATGGGTCTGATTCCCCAATCCTTCTTCTTCAAAGCGCATAATGAGGCTCCAAAAAAGAAAGATTTAATTTCTTCTGGGATTCGCCCAGCCAGGCAGTTGTTGACAAAAGTTGTTAATTCGGTGAGAAGAATTGATGCAATTGCGCCGAGTACTGGATTTACCATCTCTTTGAGGTGCTGTGGTCGAATTCCAGTGTAACATCCTGCAGATCCTGCTGGAAATGACACTATCGCCTTACAGACTTCTGATTCTGGCAAAATTAATTGTTCAGTGATGGGGTCTCCTTCAGGGTTGTTGTTGATGGCTATGGTGTCCCTTGTCGGATGCTTGTCTCTTAGTGCTTGAGCTGTGTCTCATCTTTGGGAGCTACAGTGTCGCCACTTGTAATTATTCTGATTGCTCCCACTGTGTTGCCTTCTTCGATTTTTTTGCTAACCTGTGCGCAAATTTTCTCGTTTTCAGTGGAATTTTTGTTGGGTCTACCTCTGTGATTCCTGCGATGGTGGGGCAGAGGGACTCAATTATCTGTTCTTGGGTAGTTGCGTACTGCCTTGATGACATATATATATATGTCATGCCGATTAGGAAAAATTTGCGATTTTGGCTTAAATAGCAACGCTCTTCATGCCATATAAGACAAGAGAAAATTTGTGTATGCAATAATATCGCAAAAATCATTCTGAACCTAACGAAAAAAATATATTTCATTGTGTTTGTTTATTATTAAATTATTGTTAACGTATCTAAAATATATTTAGTTGGGTTAGGCTAAATTAAATTGCCCTTGTTGTAATAAGGTTAGGTAGGTTTTCAAAGTTTCTCTTGGTACAAAATTATAAATTTTTACATTAACATAAATGAAAAAAAATATATATTTAAACGTATAAGAGAAATTTTTAGAAAGGACTTAATTTTAAATGAGTTCTTGCTAATTGACCAGTTTTACCTAATCGGCACGACATATATATATATATATATATATATATATATATATATATAAAAAAAAAAAAATTTTTTTTTTTACATATATGTCGTGCCTAATAGGTAAAAATGGTCAATTAGCAAGGACTCATTTTAAATTAAGTCATTTCTAAAATTTTCTCTTATACGTACGTTTAAAGATATATTTTTTTCATTAATGTTAAATTAATGTAAAAAATTGATAACTTTGCACCAAAAGAAACTAAGAAAACTTACCTAACCTTATTATAACAAGTGCAATTTAATTTAGCCTAAACCAACTAAATATATTTTAGATAAGTTTACAATAATTTAATAATAAACAAACAATGAAATATATTTTTCGTTAGGTTCAGAATGAATGTTTTTTTTTTTTTGCGAAATTATTGCATTCACAAATTTTCGCTTGCCTTATTCGGCAAGAATAGTGTTGCTATTTAAGCCAAAACCGCAATTTTTTCTTATTCGTCACTTGCGATTTTGGCTAAATAGCAAAACACTTTTTGCCTCATAGGACAAGCGGAAATTTGTGTATGTAATAATTTCGCAAAAAAAAAAAAAAACATTGTGAACCTAACAAAAAAAATATATTTCATTTTGTTTGTTTATTATTATATTATTGTAAACTTATCTAAAATATATTTAGTTGGATTAGGCTAAATTAAATTGCGCTTGTTATAATAAGGTTAGGTAAGTTTTCTAAGGATCTTTTGGTACAAAATTATTAATTTTTACATTAACATAAATGGAAAAAATATATCTTTAAACGTATTAGAATTTTTTTAGACAGGATTTAATTTTAAGTGAGTTCTTGCTAATTGACCAGTTTTACCTATTCGGCACGACATATATATGTCGGGAGGGAGAGAGAGAGAGGAGAGAGAGAGAGAGAGAGAGAGAGAGAGAGAGAGAGAGAGAGAGAGAGAGAGAGAGAGAGAAAGGAGGGGGTTCACTGATACGTTGAATCTTCGTTAAGCAACTCATAAAAAAATGCTGGTGTCCCTCAGCTCGATTGGTAGTTCACTCAGGTCTGGGGTTCGATCCCCGGTACAGGGTGGAAACATTAGGACGTGTTTCCATAAGACACCTGTCCCTGTCCCTTTTCACCCTTTTCACACCAGAGCAGGGGCTCTGGTGGTCTGGTGGCTAAAGCTCTCGCTTCACACGGCGAGGGCCTGGGTTTGATTCCCAGCCAGGGCAGAAACATTGGGCGTGTTTCTTTACACCTGTTGTCTATGTTCCCCATCAGTAAAATGGGTACCTGGGTGTTAGTCGACTGGTGTGAGTCGCATCTTAAGACACTGACCTAATCTGCCCGAAATGCTCAGCATAACAAGGGACTTTCTATATAGTAGTATGTCACTGATGTTAGCTAGGACTGTACTGGTAGAAATAAAAATTATTATTATTATTAATATTTGTAACAGGGGATTTCAAGTCTGTCTACTACACGAGGGTTATCAGGGCTGCAAGTTACATGTATACCTCCCGGGTATATACCCTGACAGATGCATATCTCTCATTGTATACATGTTAAGAATTTATTTGAATTTTTTGGGTATTCAAAAATTCTTGTCTGGCGGTGGATAGGTTACCCCGCAACCCTTGTGTAGTCGATAGGCTTCAAACCCTATTAACCAAACTGTATAACACCAGTCAGGAATACTTTAATACCTAGAATGGGAATTAAATTCTATGGTGTATACACTGAGAAACATACACTTCTCGGTGTATGAATCCCGTGTTCATAAAGAGGTTAAAAACTTCGTGAAGAAACGACTCATTCAAAGGGTTCATGAAAAGCTTCGAAGCCTCGAAGCTGAGCTTGACGAAGCTTATTTTCCCTTAGTGCGGCTGGATCAGCTACAACAGGACGGTCGCCTCACTACACTCTCCTACCTACAGATAAAATACACTGAAATGTGTATATTCTTCAGAATATATACACCCAGAGATGTGTATTTATGAATACACACATCGGTGTGTAACTCAGTGTATATGCTTTAATTTCTATTTTAGGTATCAGAGTATATATACTGAGAAGTGTACACATCTCAGTGTATATGCAGATATATACATCTCTGTGTATATACTAGTGTATATCAGTGAAATGCTCAGGCTATGTGTAATCCCTAAGGATTTAACGCTCTCAAAATCAAAGTGTCATCGCGGGAGTGTCTTCGCGGGAGTGTCTTCGCGGGAGTGTCTTCGCGGGAGTGTCTTCGCGGTAGTGTCTTCGCGGGAGTGTCTTCGCGGGAGTGTCTTCGCGGGAGTGTCTTCGCGGTAGTGTCTTCGCGGGAGTGTCTTCGCGGGAGTGTCTTCGCGGGAGTGTCTTCGCGGTAGTGTCTTCGCGGGAGTGTCTTCGCGGGAGTGTCTTCGCGGTAGTGTCTTCGCGGGAGTGTCTTCGCGGGAGTGTCTTCGCGGGAGTGTCTTCGCGGGAGTGTCTTCGCGGGAGTGTTCTCCTCAGCTCCCCCAGCACTAGCTAGCTATCCCAGCACCAGCTGACTACCAAAGCACCAGCTGGCTACATTCATCCAGTCACCATCGTTCATCATGAAAGGTGAGTTTCAGAACTACAATTGATGATAATCTCACCTCCACTGCATCATAAAAATAACTTTTTTCATTGTTCTTTAATGAAGGTCTCAGATTTTACTATATATTGTGAGGATACTTACACAAGGTGTGTGTGTACTCACCTAGTTGTGGTTGCAGGGGTCGAGTCATAGCTCCTGGCCCCGCCTCTTCACTGGCCGCTACTGGGTCACTCTCCCTGCGCTATAAGGTTTATCATACCTCTTCTTGAAGCTGTGAATGGATCCTTCCTCCACTACATCGCTTCCCAAACTATTTCACTTCCTGACTACTCTGTAAGTGAAGAAATATGTACTTTCTAACATCCCTGTGATTCATCTGAGTCTTCAACTTCCAACTGTGACCCCTTGTTGCTGTGTCCCATCTCTGGAACATCCTGTCTCTGTCCACCTTGTCAATTCCTCTCAGTATTTTATATGTCGTTATCATGTCCCCCTAATCTCTCTTGTCCTCCAGTGTCGTCAGGTCGATTTCCCTTTAACCTCTCCTCGTAAACATACCTGTTAGCTCCGTGACTACTCTTGTTGCAACCCTTTTCAATTTCTCTGGTTTCTTTACGTGCTTGGCTAGGTGTGGGTTCCAAACTGGTGCTGCATACTCCAATATGGGTCTAACGTACACAGTGTACAGGGTCCTGAACGATTCCTAAGTAAGATGTCGGAATGCTGATCTTAGGTTTGCTTGGCGCCCGTATGCTGCAGCAGTTATTTAGTTGATGTGCGCCTCAGTGAGGTTTGTAGTCTCTGGCCCCCTAGACTGTACTCAGTCTGCGTCTTCTTTGTACTTCCCTAATCTTCATGACTTTGCTCTTGTTGGGGTTGAACTCCAGGAGCCAGTTTTTGGACCAGGCCTGCAGTCTGTCCAGATCTCTTTCTAGTTCTGCCTGGTCCTCGTTCGATTGAATTCTTCTCATCAACTTCGCATCATCTGGAAACAGGGACACCTCTGAATCTATTCCTTCCGTCAAGTCGTTCACAAATACCAGGAACAGCACCGGTCCTAGGACTGACCCCTATGAAATCCCGCTCGTCACAGGAGCCCACTTCGACACCTCGCTACGTACCATGACAGGTATTCCCTGATCCATTGTAGTGCCTTCCCAGTTATTCCTGCCTGGTCCTCCAGCTTTTCCACTAATCTCTTGTGTGGGACTGTGTCAAGCGCCTTCTTACAGTCCAAGAAAATGTAATCTACCCACCCCTCTCTCTCTTACTGCAGTCACCCTATCATAGAGCTCCAGTAGGTTTTTGACTTAGGATTTCCTGTCTTTGAAACCATGCTGGCTGTCGTTGATATGCTCATTCCTTTCTAGGTGCTCCAGCACTCTCCTCCTAATATTCTTTTCCATGACTTTACATACTATACATGTCAGTGACACTGGTCTCTCGTGTCTGTCTTCTTTTTTAAAAATTGGAACTACATTTGCTTTCTTCCATACCTCAGGGAATCGCCCTGTTTCGATAGGTGTGTTGAAGATTGTTGTTAGTGGTACACATAGCGCCTCTGCTCCCTTTCTCAGGACCCATGGAGAGATGTTATCCGGCCCCATCGCCTTTGAGGTATCTAGTTCGCTTAGCAGCCTCTTCACCTCTTCATCTGTGCTATTTATTGTGTCCAACACTTGATGCACCCCACCTCTCCGTCGTTCTGGAGTCCCTTCTGTCTCCTCTGTGAACACTTCTTTGAATCTCATGTTGAGCTCCTCACATACTTCACGGTCATTTCTTGTGATCTCCCTTCGTTCCTCAGCCTGATTACCTGGTCCTTGACTGTTGTCCCCTCCTGATGTGGCTGTACAACAGCTTTCGGGTCAGATTTGGCTTTCGCTGCTATGTCATTTTCGTATTGTTGTTGTGTCTCCCTTCTTACCTGCATGTACTCATGTCTGGCTCTACGACAGCTCTCCTTATTCTCCTGGGTCCTTTGCCTTCTATACCTCTAACATTCTCTAGCACACTTTGTTTTGGCGCCTCTACACCTTTGGGTGAACCAAGGGCTCATCCTGGTTTTCTCATTGTTTCTGTTACCATTGGGTACAAACCTCTCCTCAGCTTCCTTGCATATCGTTGTCACACATTCCATCATCTCGTTTACTGACTTCCCTGCCAGCTCTCTGTTCCACTGAACCCAGTGCAGGAAATTCCTCATGTTTGTGTAGTCTCCTCTCTTGTAGTTTGGCTTCCTTCGTCCTGCCCTTCCTGCTTCCCTCTCCACTTGTAACTCAACTATATATTCGAAGCTCATAACCACGTGATCACTGGCCGCGAGGGGTCTTTCATATGTGATGTCCTCAATATCTGCACTACTCAAAGTGAATACTAGGTCCAGTCTTGCTGGCTCATCCTCTCCTCATTCTCTGGTAGTGTCCCTTACGTGTTGGTACATGAGGTTTTCCAGTACCACCTCCATCATTTTAGCCCTCCACGTTTCTGGGCCCCCATGTGGCTCCAGGTTCTCCCAGTCGATTTCCTTGTGATTGAAGTCACCCATAATCAGCAGCTTTGCCCTGCTCGTATGAGCCCTTCTGGCCGTTTCAGCCAGTGTGTCAACCAACGCTTTATTGCTCTCATCATACTCCTGTCTTGGCCTCTTGTTGTTCTATGGAGGGTTATACATCACTGCAACTACCATTTTGGGACCTCCAGACTGAAGTGTTCCTATTATGTAGTCTCCTCTCTCCAGCTCATCAAAATCCCATCGGTTTTTGACGAGTAGTGCCACTCTTCCACCCCCTCTGTTTCCTCCCTCTGTTTTCCTCAGAATCTGACATCCCAATGAAAAGATGGCATCTGTTATCATTCCTGTTAGCTTGGTTTCTGTGAGAGCTATGATGTCCGGTGATGCCTCTTTGACTCTTTCGTGCCACTCCTCCCACTTATTCATTATTCCATCAGCGTTGATCTACCATACCTTAAGTTTCCTCTCCAACACTGTATTCTGGGGGGTCTGTGAGGGTGGGAGACCTGTCAGTGTGTTGTGGTATTCTACAGCGTAGTTTGAAGTTGGGCTGTAAGTGTGGATTGTGGTTTGTGTTGGGATAGTGTGTTTGGTTGAGGGGTTCTAGGGGTGGTTCTGTGTGTGCTTGTGATTGTTGCTCTGCCCTGCTATGGTTGTCCTCTGCTGAATTTGTCCTTGTCTCTTTTCCTAGCTCCTTTCGCTTCTGTGTCCTCTCCCTCAGCTGCTGTCATTCTGTTTTTGTTCTGTCTCGGTTTTGGTACACCCTCTTGTATGTTGACGATTCCTTCAGCCTTGGTTTCTCTTGCAGGATCCTGTTTCACACTGTTACTGTCCTGAAGATCAGCTTTACCGGCCGAGTTCTTCCCTTCAGGTATCCCCCTATTCTCTGAAAATGTACTATTACAGTCATGTCTTCCTCGCCTATTACTTTGATGATGTTTTCAATCTCCTGTTTTTCTTTCTGCCGTCTTCCATTGTGTGTTCTCCCCTCGCTCGCCTGAAGCCCATGAATGAACACTGACTTCTCCCTCTCCTCCTCCCATTGCCTTTCCCTCTGTGTCACTGGGTCCTGTTTGTACATAACCATTGTCTTCCTTGTATTTTCTGTAACTCTTGGTGGCAAGGTTGCACCTCTGCATGGGACATATCCCTCTCTCCAGCTTCCTTTACTGCTATCCCTGCTCCCAACAGCTCCCCCTTCCTTCCTCGGCCCTGCTTGGAGGACTGATAGGGCTCCTCGTTCAGTAAGTGTGTACCTGCTTCAGATGTCATGTCTCCTCTGGGCAATAGTCTCATAACTTGCTTCAGCCTATTTACCTAAAATTCTAGGGCCCGTATCCTGGCTTTTGCGGCTTCGGCTAGTGGCTCCCATTTCTTCCTCCATCCTCTTCTCCATTTTCGCAGAAAACTCACCTAGTTTTCTCACCCACTCCCTTTCCATCCTTTTACATTGCTCTTCCATCCATTCTTCCTTACCAGAACCATTTTCCTTGTATCCTGTGAGCCTACGATTTCCCTTGTGAGCAACCATTTTTTTTTTTCGGGGGTAATTTTTGTAATGTGTGTACTCACCTAGTTGTACTCACCTAGTTGTGGTTGCAGGGGTCGAGTCATAGCTCCTGGCCCCGCCTCTTCACTGGCCGCTACTGGGTCACTCTCCATGCGCCATGAGGTTTATTATACCTCTTCTTAAAGCTATGTATGGAACCTGCCTCCACTACATCGCTTCCCAAACTATTCCACTTCCCGACCACTCTGTGACTGAAGAAATACTTCCTAACATCCCTGTGATTCATCTGAGTCTTCAACTTCCAACTGTGTCCCCTTGTTGCTGTGTCCCATCTCTGGAACATTCTGTCTCTGTCCACCTTGTCAATTCCTCTCAGTATCTTACATGTCGTTATCATGTCCCTCCTATCTCTCCTGTCCTCCAGTGTCGTCAGGTCGATTTCCCTTAACCTCTCCTCGTAGGACATACCCCTTAGCTCCGGGACTAGTCTTGTTGCAAACCTTTGCACTTTCTCTAGCTTCTTTACGTGCTTTGCTAGATGTGGGTTCCAAACTGGTGCTGCATACTCCAGTATGGGCCTAACGTACACAGTGTACAGGGCTCTGAACGATTCTTTATTAAGATGTCGGAATGCTGTTCTTAGGTTTGCTAGGCGCCCGTATGCTGCAGCAGTTATTTGGTTGATGTGCGCCTCGGGAGATGTGCCTGGTGTTATACTCACCCCAAGATCTTTTTCCTTGATTGAGGTTTGTAGTCTCTAGCCCCCTAGACTGTACTTCGTCTGCGGTCTTCTTTGCACTTCCCTAATCTTCATGACTTTGCACTTGGTGGGGTTGAACTCCAGGAGCCAGTTGCTGGACCAGGCTTGCAGCCTGTCCAGATCCCTTTGTAGTTCTGCCTGGTCCTCGTCCAATTGAATTCTTCTCATCAACTTCACATCATCTGCAAACAGGGACACTTCGGAGTCTATTCCTTCCGTCATGTCGTTCACAAATACCAGAAACAGCACCGGTCCTAGGACTGACCCCTGTAGAACCCCACTTGTCACCGGCGCCAACTCTGACACCTCGCCACGTACCATGACTCGCTGCTGTCTTCCTGACAGGTATTCCCTGATCCATTGTAGTGCCTTCCCTGTTATCCCTGCCTGGTCCTCCAGCTTCTCCACTAATCTCTTGTGTGGAACTGTGTCAAACGTTTTCTTACAGTCCAAGAATATGCAATCTACCCACCCCTCTCTCTCTCTTACTGCTGTCACCCTGTCATAGAACTCCAGTAGGTTTGTGACACAGGATTTCCCGTTCCTGAAACCGTGTTGGCCGTCGTTGGTAAGCTCATTCCTTTCTAGGTGCTCCACCACTCTTCTCCTGATAATCTTCTCCATGTGTGTGTGTGTGTGTGTGTGTGTGTGTGTGTGTGTGTGTGTGTGTTTGTGTTTGTGTTTGTGTTTGTGTTTGTGTGTGTGTGTGTGTGTGTGTGTGTGTGTGTGTGTGTGTGTGTGTGTGTGTGTGTGTGTTGGGTGTGAGTGTGTGCTTGGGTGTGGCTGGGGGGTTAGGTGTTGTAATGTGTGCGTTTGCTGTTTGTGAGTGTACTCACCTAATTGTGGTTGCAGTGGTCGAGTCGTGTGTGTGTGTGTGGGTGTGTGTGTGTGTTGGGTGTGGGTGTGTGCTTGGGTGTGGCTGGGTGATGGAATTCGTGTATTTGGGTGAGGGTGTGCGTGTGTTTTTTGTGTGAGTGTTGAATGAGTGTGTGTGTGTGTGTGTGTGTGTACTCACCTATTTGTACTCATCTATTTGTGGTTGCAGGGGTCGAGTCATAGCTCCTGGCCCTGCCTCTTCACTGATTGCTACTAGGTCCTTTCTCTCCCTGCTCCATGAGCTTTATCAAACCTCGTCTTAAAACTATGTATGGTTCCTGCCTCCACTTTGTCGCTTTCTAGGCTATTCCACTTCCTGACAACTCTATGACTGAATAAATACTTCCTAACATCCCTTTGACTCATAGGAGTCTTCAACTTCCAATTGTGACCCCTTGTTTCTGTGTCCCCTCTCTGGAACATCTTGTCCCTGTCCACCTTATCTATTCCTCGCAATATTTTATATGTCGTTATCATGTCTCCCCTAACCCTCCTGTCATCTAGTGTCGTCAGGCCGATTTCCCTTAACCTTTCTTCGTAGGACAATCCCTTAGCTATCAGACTAGTCTTG
>WNWK01026657.1:0-27134 GCA_009830355.1 Cherax destructor | reverse complement strand
CTAACTCCTTAATTATTAAGTTTACGATCATTGGAAATATTTTATCTAGACCCCGTCTTACTAAAGATCTGAACAGTTATGATCCCAAAGCTCCATTGAGAAGCCCCATAATATACAAGATAACTGGATCAGAATTATAATTAACAAACTTTATACAGAAACAGTCTGGATGTTAGAATGAGTTTAGTAAGTTGACCTAGTATTCTCTGTAGAGATATCTGCACTAATGTCGCATTTTGTATTAGACCTGGTCGTTGACCGGGCCGAGGGGGGGGGCGTTGATCCCCAGAATACCTTCCAGAGAGTGAGGGGAGGGGGCGTTGATCCCCGGAATACCCTCCAGGTAGTGAGGGGAGGGGGAAGAGGCTGGGGGAGCGTCAACATCACTGTCCTGTTCTCGTACTGAACGTGTTGACAATTCAACAACACACCACCAGCCTTTAGTTGTAAAAGTTTTAAGTATATTTACCTTTTTTACCACCACATTATTTTAGTCAATTATTATTGGTAAAAAACAGCTTGGTGCTGAGCCCGGGGAGCTTGGTGCTGAGCCCGGGGAGCTTGGTGCTGAGCCCAGGGAGCTTGTGCTGAGCCGGAGCTTGTGCTGAGCCCGGGAGCTTGTGCTGAGCCCGGGAGCTTTGTGCTGAGCCCGGGAGCTTGTGCTGAGCCCGGGAGCTTGTGCTGAGCCCGGGGAGCTTTGTGCTGAGCCCGGGGAGCTTTGTGCTGAGCCCGGGGAGCTTTGTGCTGAGCCCGGGGAGCTTTGTGCTGAGCCCGGGGAGCTTTGTGCTGAGCCCGGGAGCTTGTGCTGAGCCCGGGAGCTTGTGCTGAGCCCGGGAGTTTTGTGCTGAGCCCGGGGAGCTTTGTGCTGAGCCCGGGAGCTTTGTGCTGAGCCCGGGGCTTGTGCTGAGCCCGGGAGCTTGTGCTGAGCCCGGGGAGCTTGGTGCTGAGCCCGGGAGCTTGGTGCTGAGCCCGGGGAGCTTGGTGCTGAGCCCGGGGAGCTTGGTGCTGAGCCCGGGGAGCTTTGTGCTGAGCCCGGGGAGCTTTGTGCTGAGCCCGGGGAGCTTGGTGCTGAGCCCGGGAGCTTGGTGCTGAGCCCGGGGAGCTTGGTGCTGAGCCCGGGAGCTTGGTGCTGAGCCCGGGAGCTTGGTGCTGAGCCCGGGAGCTTGGTGCTGAGCCCGGGAGCTTGTGCTGGCGGGTGGAGCCCGGGAGCTTGGTGCTGAGCCCGGGGAGCTTGGTGCTGAGCCCGGGGAGCTTGGTGCTGAGCCCGGGGAGCTTGGTGCTGAGCCCGGGGAGCTTGGTGCTGAGCCCGGGGAGCTTGGTGCTGAGCCCGGGAGCTTGGTGCTGAGCCCGGGAGCTTGGTGCTGAGCCCGGGAGCTTGGTGCTGAGCCCGGGGAGCTGGTGCTGAGCCCGGGAGCTTGGTGCTGAGCCCGGGAGCTTGGTGCTGAGCCCGGGGAGCTTGGTGCTGAGCCCGGGGAGCTTGGTGCTGAGCCCGGGAGCTTGGTGCTGAGCCCGGGAGCTTGGTGCTGAGCCCGGGAGCTTGGTGCTGAGCCGGGAGCTTGGTGCTGAGCCCGGGAGCTTGGTGCTGAGCCCGGGGAGCTTGGTGCTGAGCCCGGGGAGCTTGGTGCTGAGCCCGGGGAGCTTGGTGCTGAGCCCGGGGAGCTTGGTGCTGAGCCCGGGGAGCTTGGTGCTGAGCCCGGGGAGCTTGGTGCCGGGGAGCTTGGTGCCGGGGAGCTTGGTGCCGGGGAGCGAGGTGCTGAGCCTGAGGAGCGAGGTGCCGGGAGCGAGGTGCCGGGGAGCGAGGTGCCGGGAGCGAGGTGCCGGGAGCGAGGTGCCGGGAGCGAGGTGCCGGGAGCGAGGTGCCGGGAGCGAGGTGCCGGGAGCGAGGTGCCGGGAGCGAGGTGCCGGGGAGCGAGGTGCGCAGTGATGGGTTCTGTACGTAATGTGTCCACGATGAGAATTATATTGCGTCAGGACTTAGTTATGATTATATACATTTACTGTAGTGACAACTTCATGACAGGTAAAGTGACCTTGTCTAGAGAACTAACTGGCTGCTTCATTACTATTGTACTGACAACTTCCTGGGTGGACCGAAACCTTAATATACCTTAGTTTCAAGTTTTTTTTCTACTCTTGAAGCCTGGACCAGGCTTTGATAACTGCCTGGTCAACCAGGTTGTTGCTGCTGGTGTCCCACTGGCCCGGGTATCCATCACAGCCTGGTTGATCCTACATTTGGTAGAAATGCTGGTCCAGTTTTCTCTTTAGGACTAATACGTACTTGTCCCAGCAGTGTTCTTAACATCTGGTAAAGTACCGAGTAGTCGGGGGGATTGGGGAGCAAATGTCAACATAATTACAACCAGATCTTTTACATGTTCCTTTTGTTCTATTGGTCACTTTGCATTTTGTAGTGTACCTGAGTTCATTACCCCTAATAAATTGGAATTTGTTACCACTGAAAGTCATCTTCCACTACCCACTGGAAGACTGCATATTTCTTTTTCTTTTCAGTCCGGAGATTCGATCCTCTGGTCTCAATAATGAGACCAGACTCTCACATCTGGGGGAAAATGAGATAATTTCATTGTGTATTTAAGTTTATAATTATGCGTTAACACATATGGTCGACCCAGTGAACTCTGACTAGTTGGTTTTAAGTCACTTGCCACGAGCTTTAAAAACACAGGAGTGGAAGTGGTTGGGTATGAGTTAGACCTGCCCAACATGGGCCAGTGAACATACTACAGTAGGGTTTTTTGGCACCTGTATGAAAATGCAGGAGCACCGCAATAGCCCATGCTATTTTTTAAAGCTACCAAATAATTAGCTTCTGTAAACTTAGTTGTCATAATTGTTGTGGTAGGAAAAATAACAGTAGTAGTAGTAGTCACAGTAGTCTGGTTGACAAAGCAAGAGACTAGCCGGGCTCTTGAGTAGAAACTTGAACCTCGTCAAAGGTAAAGGCAATAGCAGTGGTTCGTGAGTCATCATGGCTGTACATTTGATCCTGTCTTGAGGGGACTAGTAGTTGTATATTCTTCACTCCATTTACTTAAAGGTTACAATTAAAGGAACCTTGATAAAATGTGAAAACAGTAATTAATCCATCGTAAATTTGATTGTTAAAAAAGTACTTGGCGATAAACAAATGTACCAAGCTTAGCTGGTATTATCTGGTTACCTTGCCTCTTCTCCCTCCCATTGCCTCTTCCTCTTACAAATTTTTATTTCAATAAAGTGTGGTCCTCTTTAAGGGTACGCTCCTTTTCGTGGTAAAGCTTTTGACCTGAGGAAATGGACATTTCGGTCTTCCTCCAACTGTACCTAATTACCCCTTTCCCTGTCTCATCTTCCCCATCCCTCCTTTCCCATACCTCTCCTACTTTTGGCCTTTGGAGTCCTCCCTTCAGGCATTATAGCTCCGAGGTTGGGAAAGGGTTTAGTTGTCCATCCTATTCCGTTGAAGTCCTTGGTGTAGTTTGCTGTGGAATCTGGATCATCTTGGGATATCCTGATCCCTCTCAAGTCTCCAAGGAGAGGCTTCTGGTGTCTTTCGGGTGACTAGTGTATCTCTGGAGGCTGCCTGCTGGATTCCTGGAGGTGGTGGCCGAAGGAGGTATGCTTTGGGGTGGGTATCAGACTGCCCTCTCTTTTGTCCACCGAGGTGGCTCTGTAGATGCGAGGTTATCCTGGATTGCTGGTTTACTGGCATGAAGGGTAGGGTATAGTATGGGTTCCATGCTGCATCTGCACTACTGGCTGCACTGAGGTTCTCAGAGTGCGGGAAGGGGATTTATGGCCATTAAATTCCTCTTGGCTGTCTCTCCATGTCCCTCCCCCTTTTTCGGAATAGGAAGTGACATAACCATGGAGTCCCACATTCATGAAACTTCTTTTGGGGTCCCTTTCTGCTAACACCCCTGTACCTTCTGCGAGTAACATTCGTCACTTGCTCCTGGTACCAAACTTCCGCCTGACTCCTTTATACATCAGACCTCTGCACGTCTTTGACCACGCTTCTGGATTCTCCCTCTATAGTGTGACAATTTTCAGATCTCCCAGACATCTCAGGACGGACCACCTCCGGTCCTGCACCTAAACGACCACCACCATTACCAAAATACTTTATTTCACGCTCTGAAGAGTGGTGTATGCATCGTCACAATACGAAGTGCTGGCCAAGCTCACAATCTCCTTTCTTACCCATAGACTATATTCCTGTCACAATTTCAAAACATTTCTCTAAATTCTTGCAGTGGTACCGTAGTTCTGCCTCGTACTATTTTTCAGCGTGACTTCTGGACACGTGATGCTGACATTCTGGAGCAACTTGAGCTCCAAGCTCTCTTATCAGTTTATATTGCAGGAAACCATCTACAAATCTGCGAGTTGATTCCCACACCACAACAATGCCGAAATTACTGGCGCTTTGGCCACCCAGCGAAATATTGCAGGTCCATGACAGAATGCCATGACCATGCCGATACATCCTGCAGCCTACCTCCCTCTTGCCTTAATTGTAATGAAGCTCAAACAGCTTATTCCCGCTGTTGCCAAGTTTACCTAAGAGAATGAGAAATTCTTTGTCTCAAGGAAAAAAAGTTTCATTTAGGCTATGGAAGTCTGTCATCTCCGCCTCCAAGGAAGACTTCCACGACTTTGTTATTCCAGAGTTACTAAGAGTCCTCCAACCTCTGTGGTCACACCTTCCAGTCACTTCTGTATCTCTTTTTTTTTTGCAGTCCCGGCCTCCGAGGTCCCTACCTCGTCTGTGCGCTGTTCTTGACTCATCTCTCGCTCGCATGTGTCTAGGTCTACAAGGCCTCCCTCTACTTCTCCAAAGTCTAAAACATCCAAAAGTGCAAATCTTCTTTCATACCTCCGTCACTTATCCTTCCTAAACATTCTTTCCAGTCTGTGCCTAGTTCTTTACCTCTTACTGGCTGTTACGAGTGTGAGGTTCATCCTTCCCCTCGCAGAGTACTCTTCTCTCCTGTCCCCTCCCAAGTTTCTTACCAACCTAACGCTAACCTCTCATCTTCCCCCACCATCCCCTTCTTTTGGTAACTTCCCTCGTCTCTCCAATCTTTACTCGCCCTCCCCTTCTATCTCTGATGTTGTACTACCTGCAACTTCCTTGTCCAGTGGAACACTTGAAGCTTTCTCTGAATATATTTAAGAAACAAAACCATTCATGGAAACCGATACACGTCCCATAGCTCCTCGTTCTTATAAACTATCTACACTTTTTCACATCGTTCCAATCCTTCACTGCTTATTAGCTTTCCCGCTACCTCCACATGTAGACTACTAACCCTCCTAGTTCATAGACAAGTACGGACTAGGAGTAGTATACTTCTCTTCGCAAATCATGACTTATAGGCTCTGGTGGTCTGGTGGCTAAAGCTCTCGCTTCACACGGCGAGGGCCTGGGTTCGATTTCCAGCCAGGGCAGAAATATTGGGCGTGTTTCTTTACACCTGTTGTCTATGTTCCCCATCAGTAAAATGGGTACCTGGGTGTTAGTCGACTGGTGTGAGTCGCATCCTAGGACACTGACCTAATCTGCCCGAAATGCTCAGCATAAAAAGGGACTTTCTATATAGTAGTATGTCAGCTAGGCCTGTATACCATGTACATGTACTTGTAGCAAATAAAGATATTATTATTATTATAGTGGAATATTAGAGACCTCCGGGGTAATCACGGTCAGCTTAGGTGTTGCTATCCCAGTTTTCCCCTGTTTGTCTGTTAATAAGAACCTAAATTACGCTCCGCTGTTATCCATCCCATGTCAGGTTGTTGCATTGTATTCTTCGGATCCTTTTTTCCCGTTGGAACTTTAATGGAAGTGAACTTCTTGTATGCACTGGTATAATGTACCATCAGATCTTTGTTCATACTTTGCTGCATTACACTGTAACCTGCATCTACCCATTTTGACCCTCGCACTCAATCTCTTGCGTTGATCTCTCGGTTTGCTCCTGCCTTTACCTGGTCTGTTTTCCCAGATTTACAAGTGATCATTTTCATATTCTCTTTAGTTCCCATTCGTATTCTCGCCCTCCTCGAAGCCCACGTTGGCAATTTGTAAGAGCAAATTGGGACCTGCGGGGGCGTTGACACCCTAAAACCCCCTTCAGGTATACTTATACGTGCAGTAAAATTTCTCTGTATATTCTCCAGGTCTATTTTTGTCTGCATTGAAACTCTGTTAGTATACAGCAATATTCCACCCTAGAGAGAACAAGCGATTTGAAAAGAATTAATCAATCTAGTTTTGAAGGTTCTCATTATCCATCCTATTATTTTCCTAGCAGATGTGGTAGATATTGTTGTGATCTTTGAAAACGACATTGACATTACCACTTTTAGGTCCTTCACATTAGTTTTTTGCTCTGTGTGGTTGGAATTTTTATACTCTGATGCCGGTTTTATTTCCTTGAGTTGTCCGTAGCAGAGTAATTGAAATTTGTTTTCATTGAATTTTATACTGTTTTTCTGACGCCCACCTAACTTCGTTAATGTCTGCTTGGAGAGTTGCAGTGGCCTCTGGATGAGTCATGCAAATTCTGGTGCAAAGGAGGACAGTGCTGTGGTTTACATGTCTCATATATGAGGATGTAGACGCGTCTAACTTTACTATTAGTTCTATTTGTTAGGAAGTTAAATCCATCTTCTTTTCCTGTTATTCCTTTATCACACATTTTGTTCTATTACGCCATGATCGCACTTGTTGAAGGCTTTTGCAGTCTGTATATACTACATCTGCATTTTGATTGTTCTCCAATGCATTCAGAACCATGTCATAGTGATCCAGTAGATGTGAGGCGCAGGAACAACCTGCTCCAAACCCATGATGCCCTGGGTTGTGCAATTGATGGGTATCAAAGTGGTTGACGATCTTACTTTTTAAAAACCCTTTCAAAGACTTTTGTGGGAAGTTAGTGCAATCGGTCTGTAATTCTTTGCAATTGCTTTGCTGCCACCCTTGAGGAATAAGGTTATCAGGTCTTTTTAGTGACCGTTGGATGACGCCTGTGTCCATGCTCCTTCTCCATAGAATAATTAATGCATTTAAAAGTGGTTTCTTGCAGTTATTGTTTAACACGGAGTTCCATGAGTCTGGGACAGAGTGCATGGGAATGTCATTTATTGAGTTTTCTAAGTCCTGTGATAAGATTATATCATAAATTCTTGAATTGACCAAATTTTGTCATAAAAAAAAATTTAGATTGTCGACCCATAATCTGGTTAATGGTTCTCTAAACACTGTTATAGCGAGACTTCAATATCTCGCTTATTTATTTTGCTGTCATCTGTGCAAGTCCCATCTCGTTTAAGCAAAGGCCCACTAATGGATGTGGTGCTTGCCCTAGATTTGGCATAAAAAAAATAAATTCTCCATATATAACTTAAGTTCTTCCTGTGTTTCTTGACTGCTGTATGATTACCTAAATTTAAGTTTCATTTTCTATTTCTGTGGCCAGTGCCGCCTTCCATGTTACAGAAGTACTGACCCCTTCAGCAGCCCTGTAATTCCTCGCCTTCATCTGTAGAGAAAGCATCTTTCTAGTTTAAATCTTTTTTTTTTCCTTAGGGGAATGTGCCTTGAGCATACCTTAAGTGAGTTGAATTTTCTAGGCAAAGGTTCGGATCAATAAATAACAAAAAAAAAAAAGGCACAATACGGTGACTGGAGCAAGTCGGACCGAAACGTCGTCGTAACCTCCTCTTTTTTTATATGTGCGGGTTGTGTGTGTATTGATCGGATCAATGTTTGGGATATCTTCCCAGCATGGTTTTAATTTAGGATACGGTTGATCTGATCCCGCTATATGCTTCTGTTATTGAAGTTGAATTTGGTGAAAACCCCATCATAACCGATCTCATTTTGCACATGTATGTTTGTACTTCTGTTACGTTGTAATCTGAGTGTATTGTCTTTGTATTTGACTCCGTGAGCAGTCCACTGATGACATTTTGTTGTTGATGGCTTTAGACCCTGTATATTTGCAAATACAAATGTTATCGTTTTGATGGTATGTGGGGGGGAGGGCGTTAAGGGAAGTCTTTATTTGGCAATAATATCTGTTCTGGAGTAGGGACGATTGACTTTGCCTCCGCTCCAGTAGTGATTAGAAGTGGTGTAGTATTTGTAATTTCATGCCAGCTTTTTTTTCCTTCCTCGCACTAAGTGTCTCTGGAGTGGTTGTAACTACCTAGGTTTGTTTCCCATGATCTGTGATCTATACCTTCTTGTCCCAGTTTACCTGACAGTATGTGCTGGAACAGTTTCTTTCATGGCTTGAAGAGTAACACATTTCAGAGTGAAATAGTTTACAAGAGTTGCATTCACCTTTGCTCTTGAGGTCGGGGCAGATGCCGAAAACATATAATTTGCATAGATTTGATTTGTTACCCAGGATTTTTTGTGGCTGGGTTCCCTACTGGTGCATCTCATTCTAGACTCCACTATCTACAACACCTGTATTAACAGTGGTGCCTCCACCATTTACTACTGGTAATGTATCAACACTATTTCCCGAAGCATGATTCCCCCCATCTCTAGCAATATTGCTATTTTGTGTTTCAGGAATTAGTGTATCTGGGTCTTTACCTGATTAGTCAATACCACTCTCTCCCTCTGGTGCACTAACTTAGTCTCCTTACAAGTAGTGTCTTCCAAGGCAGCACCAACACCAGAGGTGACACCTCCATCTACCCACTCTTTACTTTTCCAACTGTCATAAATATAATTTTATAAAAAAGAATTTCTTGGTGTTTGTCTTTTAGTATAAATGTAATTTTCTCCCACAGGTCGGTCACTTTGGCAGACCAAAACAACATTCCTCTTAATGTCATTAGTGGCAGACTGCTGTATGTCTACACGTGTACAATGACTCCATATTTTTTTTCCTGCAGGTATTGCATGCAACCCCAGCAAAACCTCACTTGGAATTACTGCTTCAGGTTAAACAAATTTTCATGATGGTAATTTTTGCAGTGTTGGAGATATTAGTTTTATGTAATTTTTTCAGTGTTTGATATATATTATTTTATAGATTTATAGTTTGCCCCAAACATGAACTTTCCTCCTGGTTCACTTGACCTAGCTCCTAGGTAGGCTAGCTCCTAGGTAGGCTAGCTCCTAGGTAGGCTAGCTCCTAGGTAGGCTAGCTCCTAGGTAGGCTAGCTCCTAGGTAGGCTAGCTCCTAGGTAGGCTAGCTGGTGTAAGTCTACTATAAAAGGTATTTTATGTAACAAGTTTAATGGTAAAAGTATGACTTGCGTGTTGACTGAACTGGTGACTTTTTATAGATTTTTTTAACACTAAACACGCCGAATACTATGGTAACACTGTTATTAGCTAAGCTAAAATGACTGGTATAAAAATTTTACTAAGAGTATTTGGCCTGTTGTGGATCCTGCGACCAATGACAACTCTACAACTTGATCGTATTTCTACAAACACTACGCTTTTTATATTTCTACAAACACTACGCTTTTTATATTTCCACAAACACTACGCTTTTTATATTTCCACAAACACTACGCTTTTTATATTTCCACAAACACTACGCTTTTTATATTTCCACAAACACTACGCTTTTTATATTTCCACAAACACTACGCTTTTTATATTTCCACAAACAATACGCTTTTTATATTTCGACAAACACTGCGCTTTTTATATTTCGACAAACACTGCGCTTTTTATATTTCGACAAACACTACGCTTTTTATATTTCGACAAACACTACGCTTTTTATATTTCGACAAACACTACGCTTTTTATATTTCGACAAACACTACGCTTTTTATATTTCCACAAAATTGTACTTTATGGTATCACTGAATAAATAAGGTAGACTAACAGTTGTAGTAGAGTTTTCCAACGAACTGACATACGTGGTAGTATCCTGGCAATTGTTTACAATGTGTACGTACTCTCCTGGTTGTGGTTGCTGGGGTCAATTCATAGCTCCTAGCCCCCACCTCTTCGCTGGTCGATACTAGATCCACTCGGTTCTCTGAGCTTTATTGAACCTCTTAAAGCTACGAGTTTTCAGCTTCCAGCTGTGAACCTTTGTTGTCATCTCTGAAACATTGTTCCTATCTACCTTGTCAGTTCCTTTTGTGTTTGATAGTCATCACATCCCCTTTGTCCCTCTCCTCATACGGCTTACCCCTTAGCTCCGGGACTAATCTTGTTGCAAACCTTTGCACTCTCTAATTTCTTGACTTGCTTGACCAGGTGTTCGTTCCAATATGGTGCTGATGTTGTCTTGAATGACTCTTTACTTAGATATCGAAATACTATTCTTAGATTTGCCAGGCGCCCATGTTATGCAGCAGTTATATGGCTGTGTGCCTCAGGAGATATACTCGGTATGATGCTCACCCCAAGATCCTTTTCCTTGAGTTTTGCAGCCCTTTGACCTAGTAGGCTGTACTCACTCTGCGGTCTTTGTCCTTCCTGGGGTTAAACTCTGGAGAGCCATTTGTCAGACCAGGCTTGCAGCCTCTTCACATCTTGTAGGCTTAATGATCCCCTTCCACTTGTATGCTTCTCATTATCTTCACATTGACTGCAGACAGGGATACCTCTGAATCTCCCTTCTGTAACTTTTCAACCAGTCTTCTTACAGTTCAAGATGATGCAGTCTACCCATTCTCTCTCCCCCCCTCCCTCTTCTGTCTGGAGTCACCTTATCATAGAACTCCAGTAGGTATGTGGTTGTCACGTATGAGTCAATTCCTTTCTAGGTGCTTCACCAGTCTTCTGATCTCCATAACTTTACATATCATACATGTCAGCAACACAGGTCTGTAGTTTAGTGCTGCCTGTCTCCCTTCTTAAAAATTAAGACTAAGTTTGCTGCCTTCCACACCTCAGGTAGTTGGCCTGTTTCAATAGATTTATTGAAGATTATTGTAAGAACACTTCCTGGTGCACCCTACTTCCTCGATTTGCTACAAGCCTCTGTCTCCACTCTGAATACCTCCTTGAATTTTGAGCTGAGCTCCTTTAATACTTCCTGGTTGCTTCCCGAAAACTCTCCTTCCTTCCTGAGTCTGATTACCTGGTCCTTTACTGTTTTCCTCCAGATTTCGCTTTTGATGCTATATCAATCACATATTGCCTCTGGGGCCTCTCTCCTTAACCTTGCATATTCATTTCTGGTTCTTCGGCTCAACTCTGTTTTCAAGAGTCCCTTGCCTTCTATTCTTTCTCCATACTCCTGCCTCTTCACACTTCCGGGTGAACCATGGACTACCTACCTGAAGTCCATCTGGAGAGTATTCCGGGATCAACGTGTCCACGACTAGGCCTCCCGGTGGATTAGGGCCTGATCAACCAGGCCGTTACTGATGGCAGCATGCAATCCAACAAACCACAGCCCGGCTGATCTGGCACCGACTTCAAAGTATCTGTCCAGCTCTCTTGAAGGCAACCAGGGGCCTATTGGTAATTCCCCTTATGCCTGGTGAGAGGCTGTTGAACAATCATGGGCCCCGGACACTTATTGCTTTCTCTTATTGTACCAGTGGCACCCCCTACTTTTCAGTGGGGGTATTTTGCACCGTCTGCCCACTTTTTGCTTTTGTAGGGAGTGATTTTTTTTAGTGTGCAGATTAGGATCCATTCCTTCTAGGATTTTCCAAGTGTAGATTATAATATCTCTCGCCTGCATTCCAGTGTGTACAATTAAAGTGCTTCCAGGCGTTCCCAGTAGTTAAGGTGTTTGACGGAACTTATATGTGCAGTAAAGGTTCTCTGTACACTATAGATCTGTAATTTCACCTGCTTTGAACTAAGATGTTAATGTACAGCAGTATTCCAGCCTAGAGAGAATAAGTGATTTAAAAAGGGTCATCATTGGCTTGGCATCTCTTGTCTTGAATGTTCTCATTATCCATCCTATCAGTTTCCTCGCATATGTGATAGTGGCACTGTTGTGATCCTTGATGGTGAGATCCTCAGACATTACCACTCCCAAGTCCTTCACGTTACTTAGTGGTCACGTGTTCCATCATTCCGTTTACGGTCTTCCAGTCTAGCTCTTACCCACTGCACCTCGTGCAGGAATTGCCTCATAAGTATGTAGTTCCCTTTTCTGAAGTTTGGTTTCTCCCGTCCTTGTTCTGCCTCACTCTTTATTAACCATGTCTTCGCAACTCGGGATCGCTATCGCCTAGGGAGTTTAGTGTGATTTCCTGTCTGAACTGTTAAAGATGAATAAAAGGTTCAGCGTTGCTGGTTCATCATCTCCTTTCTGGTTGTCCCTAACATGTTGGTTCATTAAAATTTCCAGCACAACTTCACCATCCAGGTTTCTGGTACCCCATGTGGCTCAAAATTTTCCCAGTCTATTTTCTTGTGGTTGAAATAGCCCATAAATAGCTTGTTCTGTTTATGGGCCCTTCTGGCCATCATTCTGTTACTCTCATCATATTCTTGTCTTGGTCTTCTGCTGTTCGGTGGCGGGTTGTACATCACTATCACTTTTGGACGCCCCATTAGAAGTGTTCTTCTATGTAGTCATCTGCCTCTGACTAGCACTCTCATCTCTTCAAAACTCCATTGGTTATTGATGAGCAGTCCAACTCCTCCTCCCTCTGTTCAGTCTTCTGGATCAGATATCCTGACAGGAAGATCGTATTCATCAACTGTAAACTTTGTGTACACTCGCCCATTTGAGGTTGCAGGGGTCGATTCACAGCTCCTGGCTCCGCCTCGTGTGTGTGGATGTGTGTATAATTTAAATTTAAGCCATTAGTCACAAGTTTCATATTAACATTGAAAATATTGAACAGTTTCCAAAGTGAATTGGACCTACCTAGTATGGGCCAACAGGCCTATTCTTTAATCTCGGTCAATCTAATTGCCATCCAAATATTTTAGTTTTAGTCCTAATCTTGTTTCCATCTACCAGCAATGTCTCTGGTCACATTCAAGAGTAAGAACTGGCAGTGCCGTCTAGGCCAGTCAGCAGATCGCATGGCCTATGTTAAGAATTCAGGCTTCATGTCTGACCTCACCATTACCTTCCCTGGCTACAAGAGGGTGCTAAAGGCAAGTATCTCAAAGCTGTTTTGTATACATCGCTCTGGATTTTTTTTTACTTTAATGAATCTCTATTTTTTAGAAAAGATATTTAAAAATAAAACTGCAGAGGTGCAGAATTAGAGGGAATATGATTGGAGTCTTCAAATGTTAAACCGGAATAACTGATATATCATAACCCAGATATGACCCAAACTCAGGAATGGGTTTAAGTTGGAAAGCACTAGTTTATTGGAACACTAGAGTAGCATCAATGAACTAAGTGGAACTTTATATATAGTTTGGACAAGTACTTGAGCAGGCGAGTTACTTGCCTTGCCTAACATGGGCCAGTAGGCTTCTTGCAGTGTTCCTTCTTTCTAATCCCTAAGATTGTTTTTGTTATACCTAATGCATATGTTATCCCTTTTCAAAGCTTCTTGATATTTATACATAGCTAATCATTATATTAGCTTCAACAAAGACAATGGTGCATTGAAGCTGTGAGAAAAATATCAACTTCTTTAAAACTTCTCTACAAATAATCTTTTATTTGAAGATAAAATTAATTAGGAAAACCATAGATAGCATTTGAATGATCATGGTTTAAGGAATGAGTTTCAGTGGAAGCCTCTGATATCTGCCTAAACAAACTGTAATAATTTAGAATATACAGTGGAACCTCGACTTAAGAGTTTAATTCGTTCTGTGACGCAGCTCGTAACTCGATTTGCTCGTATATCAAATCGATTTTCCTCATTTAAATTATATGAAATGCTATTAATCTGTTCCAGCGGAATTCCTGCTCTCAGGAGGCAGGACAAAATACTTCAATATAATGCTAATATCAACTCTATGGCTTATTTATCTATCGCAATTAATCTAATATGACATAAACAATATAAATAACATAGAAACATGATATATATACTCTAGAATGAATAACATATCATTGTGACAAGTGGTGGCGGCCATTGCTGCTGCCGCACTGACCATATCTTCCTATTCTTCCCCCTTTGAAAACCAAGTATATTTGTGAGGCTAGCTACACTAGATCACTAGTTTCATAAGGAAAACACTGAAACAATGTATTTATAAATAAGAAATATTATATAAAAACATAGACAATGTAAAGAAATATACTGGTTTTATAAAGTGTACGTATGCTGGCGGAGGTGGAGGGTGGAAGATAGGCTACTTGGTACACTCTAATGCTACACTTTATTGCTGAACTTAATTGCTACTCTTAATGTAATGCGAGGCAGTGCCAGCATAGAAGTACGTACTATGCTCGTACTGCCTCGCAAACAACCTGCACACCTCGCTCGTGTTTGATTTCATGCTTTAATTCCATGGAATCCTCATTTTCTTCTCAGCACTGTAATTTGCACTTACTTTCTTAGGACCCATGGTTAGAAAAAAGAAATTTGGCCAAATTACTACACAAAATGCAAGCAAAACGAGAGAGAAATGCTTCCACGGCGAGGTAAACATGCACTGCGCCAGTTGATGGCGTTCTGAAGCTCCTCAGTATTATAATTATTATTAATTTAGGGAACTGGAGGACAGATCCAATTCCCTAGATCAAGAGCCCCTCACTAGCGTCTCTGGTGAGGGGCTCTTGATCTAGGAAATTGGATCTGGGCTCCAGCTCCCTAAATTAATAATAATTATAATACTGAGGAGCTTCAGAACGCCACCAACTGGCGAAGTGCACTATTAACCTCGCTGTGGAAGCATTTCTCGTGTTTTGCTTGCATTTGTGTAGTTATTTTGCCATTTTTTTTCTAATAATGGGTCCTAAGAAAGTGCAAAGGACAGTGCTGAGAAGAAAGATGTGCATGGAATTAAAACATGAAATCATTGATACACAAGTGAGGTGTGTGGGTTGAGGGGAAAGCTCGCTTGTAACTCTGATTTTGGCTCGTAACTCGGCAAAAAATCGACCAAACGACAGCTCGTATCTCGAAAAACTCTTATGTTGGGGCACTCGTAAGTCAAGGTTCCACTGTATATGGCTTAGTGTTAGGAAGTTCCAAATTATAATCTGCTGTGAAAGTTTAATCCATCATGTCACTTGCTGTTGAAAGCATTTTTGTAATTACCCATTAATTTGATTTTATTCAATAAGTAAGGAAAGTATGGGTCTGTGGCTACTGAACCAAATTTCTTGATGAATTAGTGATAATGTATTAGTTAATTCTGAATAATTATCCTGTGATTTCTTCGTAGTTTACCTTCTATTATGACGGTAATTAAGTTGTTTAAATGGCGTCTAAAGACAAAAAATAGATTAACACTGAAGAACTTGTACAAGAAATAGGATTACATTCTGAGGACCCCCCAAAAAATGCAAACATTTTTTAGGCCTAAATTGTAAAAGAATAAAATGGTCATGTAATTTTAGTTGGTTATCGTGATGTATTATGCTTAATACATTTAAGGCTACATATGTTACAAATATTTCTTTACCTTAAATTGGGGCTGCTGTTAAACAGCGAGATTCATTAATACATTTATCTTTAAAAGTGGCATATCAGTGATGCTACTAGGTTTGCTCCACTCATTCACAACCTTATTGCTAATCCACTACTTGCTTATAGCTTTTCTAAATTATCCAACCTAAAGGCATTGCTGCAAAGCCAGTTTTATTAAACTGCATTTCGTTGGCCAGAAGCATTATTAATCCTCAAGCTCATGATAAGTATTTTTTAATATATTTATACCTATCGCATTTTCATGAGACTGTACTGTTGACTCTCACTCTGCTACTCGTGTCTTCAGGAAGAGACTGACCACCTTAAATCTACTTGTTCCAGGGTAGTGGTCGGATATCTTCACCTCTCCACTGTTTCTGTTGTCTCGTAGTTTAGTCAGTTTTTGTATTCTACTAAAGAAGCCTGATGTGTAGGCAAAACATTTCACATTTAAATATACCACTGTTGCACATGTCTTACCCGACAGTTTTTGTTTGAGACTAAGGCAAGGAAATAAGAATCTTTCAGTTCCTGTTGTAAACAATCTATTTGAGCACATAAATATTACATGCAGGAAATTGGCACACGGGGACTCGTTTCCTATACACAACATTATCTCGCAGGTTCATCGCCTAGTGCTAGCTGCAAGTTCACCTGTATTTGAGGCAATGTTATGCAGTCCGTTGGCAGAGGAACATACCTTATCTCTACCTGATGACCCTCCTGAAGCTTTTGATTGGCTTCTAAAATACATCTACTATGAGAAAATCAATCTACCTTTTGTGGAAATGGCTATTAAAGTTTACATACTGGCACACAAGTATCAGCTTGATGCACTTTGTAAGACGTGCTCAGAGGTAAGTAATTATTGTAATGACTTTCAGTTCTGTTTTTTAACTGAAAAAATATTTCTAATCTGTTAGGTGGATAAACAATGTGATGGTGTTAACTAGGCAGAGGATATTACTGGGGTGAATGGAGAATATCACTGCTAATAAAATGATAATACTCCTCTACAAGACTTGCTAAATTTATTACTCAAGATTAGGGTACGATTTTAAGTATGAGAATCAAATACAATTAATACAATGCAGCACTCGTTACTGTGGTAACTGTGATTAACATATTGAATCTGGCTGATACTGGACTAGTTTTGGCCCAAGAAATATTCAATTTATCTTTAGCGATCAGTACACTGTCAACAATCCATTTATTATTGTCGGTTAATAAGGCTGAGGTATGTGTAAGCTTTATAGTCCAATTATTTTCAAGCATTGCCTTATTTTTCAGCACTGGAATTTTTTTTCCACTAGTTCTCTTGCCATAACTACACCTTCACCCATCACTGGAAACTTGCCCTAATGACCCACACAACACTGAAAATTTACATTTCAGTCCAACTTGGACCATAAACTAGTCACACACAAGTGCGAAGGGAAGAAAGTCGGAGTATATAAGTGAAAGGACACAAGTGCAACTAATGCGACATTTTATTGTGGCAACATTTTCCTCTCCTGGAACTTTGTCAAGCTGTTAAAACTGGACAAAGCTCCTGGAGAGTGAAACGTTGCAACAATAAAATGTCACATTAGTTGCACTTGTCCTTTTACTTAACACAGTCAGAAATTCGACCAACATTATTACAAATATATACGAGGGAGGAGGGGGGGGGGGGAGGTTGAACAGGAGAAAATAGTATTTAGTAGTAATAGTGGAAGTTAGTAGAAGCGCAACAGTAATGAAAGTGGTAATAAGATAGTAGTGGTGATAAAAAAAGGGACCGAGAATGAAGTGTTAGCATAGTAATAGTGGTGGTAGTAGCAGTAATAGTAATAGTGGAGGTAGTCTAAGGAACAAGAGAACAGAGGAGCACTGCAGGAGAGCTAATGGCCCACGGGGGTAGGACAAAATTTCTGCGGGACAAAACTTCCATTGGCCAGAACCCACTTAGGCAGAAGATGGGAAAGGAAATGAAAATATAGGAAAGGAGAACAGTTAAGGAGAAGAGATAAAGAAGTCAGTTTAAGAGTGTTAAAGTTTGGAGCATTTGTCAATGTAATGAGAAAGGAAGGCATCTAGAGACAAAGCCACGACTAAGATTCATACAAGGAAAGTTGTGTATAAGGGATGCTTCAGTAAGACGGCGTCTGTGAAGGCTAGAGGGCAGAGGACCAGTCAATAGTATGACTGATCTCTTGCATGACGGAAAAGGGTGCTGTCAGTGTCGGCAAGGCTAACACTATGTGCTCTTCCTATTAAAAGTCTGCAATCACTAATCCGGCACTGATTTCGGCTAGCATAATTTCAAAATTTCCTGGGTCGCCTCGCCCACCTGCTGCTACTTCCTGCATGAACACTGGTGGTGTCACTGGGCAAACATTTGTTATAACCCTGATCGCTTAACCTCCAGCCAAAGTTCCATAAAAGGTCCATAAAAGAAGGTTGTATTTCTGAAAAAATCGACAGCGGTGTCGGTGGCTCTTCCACAATTTGACATAGATTAAAAAACAGAAGTGTAGAAGGAAAACAATGAAGGAAGGAAAAATCAGAACTAGAACAGTTCTGCTGAAGTGGTTTAGGTTACATGTAGTGAAGATGTTGAGTCGTAAATTTCATCTCTTCACTTTGGAAGTGACTGTGATTAACTTTCCTGTGTAAGTCAAAATTATTTACTTTATTAACCCTTTTATTGACGGTCCCATTGTATTATGGGTTTGAAGCTGCTGTCTGTCCCGTTGTTATGACACCATGAATTCAGCTCACTCAGATAAGCTGTGACCGTATTGGCCGATGAAGAATAGTCTGGCACGTTCATATAAAAACAAATCCTGCAGTAACGCAGTGCATAAGGAGAAAAAAAAATGAGTGTTTTTGGAGAACAGCGACTTTGCGGTGTATTTTCATATGGTTTTTTATGATTGTATTCTCATTTTTGGTCTCATTTGATAGAATGGAAGATATATCACAGAAATAGATGATTTTGATTGGTTTCGGGTAGGAAAGTATATTGAAATTGAGCTCAAAGTAGCGATGTTCGATTTTTGCCAATATTAGAGTAAGCCAACCAAGTCATGCGTCCAGTACATGTCCAACTGGCCGGTCTAATACGCCGTCATGAATGGCTTTAAATTATTTATAAAATTATTACAATAATGCAGTAGTCTGCATAACAGTAAATCTTATATTTTTGTGTGAATAAAAATTCAGAATGGAAAGCAAGAGTAACATAAGAGGCCTGGAGACGTGGCTAATGAACAGAGAAAATGTTATTTTAGTGCCAGGAATAACTGCATTGTTTATTCTGGACCCAATTTTGAAATTGGCATCTCTTGACATTTGTGTGAAATTGGCCTAATTACCGACTTCTGACCACTTTATTGGGTAGTTGAAATAGGTAAATGGGCGGTTTCTTGTACTCAGTCGACAGAATAAAGGAATACTAGCGAAATAGCTGAGTTTAGTAGACTGTAACAATGAAATTGGCCCAAAAATAGGGCATAAAGTTGGCGAAATCGCCGATGCGTAAATGTCACAGACCGTTAACTTTGTGAGAGCGTAATTCCGTAAGTTTTCAATCCATTTTTCGTACTTTTGGTTTCATTACCTTCGGAAAAAGAGTATCATTTCATAAGATAATTTTTGTTTAATTCTTTCTCCGTGCCTTTGGCATCTCTTACCCTCATTTTCTTGACTCCTGAATTTCCATTTTTTTTCACAGTTCATTCACTCGTCTTGGCTACTCTTGCTAAACATATTTTCTTTCCCAAACTATTTCTTCTCTGAAATTTCCCATCCTATGTCTTTCTTTGTTTCCAGTTTCCTTAATCTTAACACTTTACTTTAGACATCAAACTTTCTTTTCGCCAAATACTCTTCGAATAATCTAGTTCTTACAACTTCTGCTCCAATGATCTTATGAGTGTACTCTGTTCCTTGCTCCTCTTCTCTCCAATACTTCGGAGAAACTGGCCTCTTCCTTTCTGACAGACTTTAAAGCACAAAAGTGTTAAAACTTCTGACACCAATAATGTTTTTTTTCTGTCATATTAGAGATCAGTCATCCTATTGACTGGTTCTCCTTCTACTGATCACCCTTCAAGCCTTCACAATCAGGTCTTGTCAGCATCCCTTGACAAATTGTACACAATTTTCCTAATATGAAACTTAGTCCTGGTTTTGTCTCTGTAGATGCCTTCCTTTCTCATTGCATTGTCAAAACTTCAGAACCTCTGTCTCCTCTTTTCCTTACCCCGTCACTTTTTTTCCTATTTTCTTTCCTGTCTTCTGCCTAGATGGGTTCTATCCTGTGGGTTTTTTTTTTTACTTCAGGGATTTTGTCCTACTTCCCATGGGCCATTAGCTCTCATGAAGCGCTCCTCTGTACTGTTCTTTATACTGCCTCCACTATTACTACTACTTCTGTAACACTTCACTGCTACTTTTTTCATTACATCTACTTTCTTAATGCGATCTCCATCACTGTTGCACTACTACTGCTGCTGCTACTACGCTTACTACCGCTACTAACTATAACTATCATTACTGCTAATAATTCAACTACTAAGACTATTACTACTACAATTCCCTTCTGTTCTCCGACTCTGCCTCCTACACAGCACAGCTGTTGCACATGGCTTCTTTCGAAAGGAAAAGGACACAAGCGAGGACTGATTTCGAAATGTCTGGCACAATTCTGATGAAGCTGCGAGACCACTCACTAGATTCATCGGACAGTAAGGTAAGTGAAACCAGCTGGGCAAGCGAGATAGGGATGGATTAAGTAATACTCATCCCAACCACAGATATATTGGATAGCGAAGGTTGGCAGGACGTACGATCCACGAAGTCCAAGAGGAGACAGTGTTTCATTGCTTCAAATCGGACAAGGCAAACCATCCGCAGGCAATAAATTCAGGTTAATAAACAAAGGACACCACGACATGCTGCTAAAATTCACCTCGAGAGGAAATATGGCCTAAAGATATCAGTGCCCCCAAATCTGAAGAGAAGTTTATTCTTGTTTCCCGAGACAGTCCTATGAGGTACTGCAGAAGGTGAACGACCTCAAATCACTTGTTCTCACTGAGCTAAATCCACAAAGTGGGTAACAAAATGCGTACTAATGCGCTATCTGCTAAACATGCCTTTCGATGCAATCCACAATAAACATCCTGAAAGCTGAGCTGCTTCGAGCCAAGGACGGCAAGTACCTATGAGGCTGGTCTTGATCCAACATAAAGGACTTCTCCCTGCTCAACTGGATCTCTGTTGGGGTAAATACCAGAATCCAGAACCTTTAAGGGGCTTCAGGTGCCAGAAGTACAACCAACTCAGTGCCCGATGTCAGTTTAAGGAAATATGCAGCATCTGTAGCGGGTTTCGCCTTACCAAGGATTGCTTGGAGAAACTGAAAAAATCTGAAGCTATGGAACCTTTGTGTCCGAACTGCGGCAAACATCATCATGCCTGGAACTTGCACTGCTCGGAGAGGCTCTGCCGTGTCAGGGCAGCATAGAAAACCCTGGTTGTCCAGCCTCCAACGTAAATTAGAGCCCTCACCACTGAGCAGCAGCCTCGTCCATAGGAAACAACAGTATCGCAGAACTCTATCACTTTCCGGCCACAGCAACAGAGGAAACCAAGGAAGCGTCATCTACGGGGCTCACCTTTACTCAGCCAGCTTCCAATACTTCTGCATTCGCTGCCCGACCTTGGTCGTGTGCAGGTGTGCTGGCAAGGGTCTCTGGTGGACAGTGGCCACAACCTTTAGTTTCAATATGGCGCGACGTACCGGAGGCGGATAAACACTGTGTGTATTGAAGTGCTGGTGGGAGCTGTCTACCCGTCCAATGCAGAAGTATTATTGCCTGCCATAATTCGGGACGCTTATGGAATACCCACGGAAGATTTATATGGAGTAGCACTAAATGGAGCCTCTAGAGTATTTGTGAAATTTGTGACAAGTGGAGCATATGAACGAGTGGTTGATACTTACCAGGACAAGCGAATGGTCGTTCGTGAAGGCTTGGAGGTGAGGTTAGAGGACGTGTCGGCTACGTGCGTTTGGATTAGAGTACGTAATTTGCCATTTGAAGCCGATGTTGTTGATGTGAAGAGAGTCTTTCAGGCATATGGAGTGATACATGCCGCTAACATCGGGAGGTGGACCCAGGGGGCCTATGCTGGTATGCGGAAGGGTCGGTCAGTCTCAAGATGACATTGAGGAGACCAATACCTTCAGTATGTTCTCCTGCCGAATTCCGTACTCAAGTCTATGTTACGTACGTGGGCAGGTGCGAACGTGTAGGCTATGTGGGCAACGGGCATATGGCACTGGCGTGTGATCGGCGGGGATACCAACCCAGCGACAACATGGTGCAACGACCAGGGTCAAGGGGAGACGACATTGCAGGATGAGGCTGTACATCAACAGGAGCCAGCAGCGACGGGTGAGCTGATTAGTACTGGCAAGTGGAGTGACGTCGTGGAGGAAGAGGCGGAGGTGGTTGTATCACTGCCACCGGTGACGAGCCGGATGAGATCGTGGCTCCCAGGATCGTGAGGTGCAGAGGGAGGATGACGTATTGGTTGACTTATCTGGACCTCTTTTGGATGATTTACAGAAGATGCTAGATAGCCCGAGTCGGTGGTAGACGACTATGTGGGGGTACCTTACCGGAGATGGTGGCAACGCCAGGTGAAGTGCTGAATGGGCGTGTAAGTATGGAGGCAGGTAATGGTATGGATGATCAGGTGCAGGTGTGTGTGGTTGAGGCTGAGGTACATAGGGCGTGTCGGATGTGGGTGGTGAGGAGGCTGGTGAGGTTATGGAGGTAGCGGAGGATCCCAAGAATCCAGTGGATCAGTGGAGGATGACGTGTTGCGCCAGCTCAGAGAACCGGCAGAAATTATGGGTAGATGTGGCTAAGGGCGGGAAAGGCGGGGTTAAGGGTAAAGCCACGGGCGGAGAGGGAGGGGTAATGGTGGGGGAGGACTAGGGATGAAGCTAGGTGGGTCTAGATTGGTGAAGCATCGTGGGAAGCCTCCAATGAAACCTTCAAGTGTCTCTGTATGAACGTTAATGGCCTTGGGCAGGGGTTAAAAGGTTATGGGTGGAAGCGACTTTAAGGAGAAAGATTGACATGCTTCTTACAGGAACACAATTTTAAGTGTGGTAGGGGTTTGTTGCTAAAGGGTTATAATTTATACACGGGGGGTACAGTGGGAAACTCAAGGGGGGGTGTTGGTGGGAATTAGGAGACCAGCCCCTTTTATTGAGGGTTTTGGGGGAGGTGGGGAGGGAGGATTGTGGGGGTTGATGGGGTAGGGGAGACATACCGTTATTTTTTGGGGGTTTTTATGCCTCTACAAGGAGTGTAAGGAAGCTTTTTTTTATTTTTAGTTTTCGCTTTCGGGGCTTACCTGAGGTGGTAGAGGGGTTGGAACTTTTTTAGCGGCGGGGCCCCGGGCTGGGGGGTAACTAAATTTTGAGGGGTTTTTGGGGGGGGGGGAGAGGGGTGGGTTTTGGAAGGGGGTGCTTTGGGGGACATATTTTTTTGGAAGGGTTTGGGGACGACTAGATGGGTTTATTAGCATCATAAATGTGGGAAATTTTTTGATGTTGGGTTCTTGATCACCGGGTGTAGTGGCGGGGTTGAGCTGGGATGGGGGTGTCAAGATATACCGGGTCTTTTGGGAAAATTTAATGTTCGGTGTTACAGGGGATGGGGATGGGATTTTTTTGGGACTGGGGGGGGGGGGGGGGGGGCAGGGATGAGGGAGGGGGGTGGGGTCGCACAGGCGAAGGAGGCAGTGAGGGGGAAAAGGAGGGCCCGGGTGGGGGGCAGGTTATAGGTATGGGAGGGTATCAGAAAGGCAGGTTTTTAAAAAAACTGATGGCATGGGTATGGGGGTGTTGGTTTCAGCAAAAATTTTGGAGAGTGGTTGGGAGTGAGGGAAGTAGAAGGATCATTTTGGGGGGGATAAGGAACGTCTGGGGGGGGGGATAGGAAGGGGTTAGGAGGACGTATAACAGAGGGGAAGATGGCGGCATGGGGGTTGGGGGAAAGGGACCTGGGGTGGATGGTTTTCCGGGATTTTTTGTGTTACTTGGGAGGGGTTAAAAGGGTATTTTTGTGCAGATCTTTTAAACAAATGAAGGGTGGGGGTTTTGGAGGAAGAGCAAAGGACAGGGTGGTAGTGATGGAGAAGGGGGAAAGGGCCGTATAGGATGAAGGGCTATAGAGCTTACTTTTTATGCTCGGATTATAAGACTTTTAAAAAAATTTTGGGGAAACGAATAAAGAGGGTGTTGGAGAATTTTTTTATGATGGGCAACTTTTGGGGTGCCGGGCAAGCATAAGGGCTGGGCATAGAAGGATTAGGGAGTTTGTGGATAACAAAAGGAGGAGGGGTGCTAGGTTTAGATTGGGGGACTCATTAAAGCGGATAGGGGAATTTTTTTATGGGGTTATGTTAGGGGTTTGGGGTTTAAGAAATCTGGGGGGGGAGGACTTTTATGCCGGCTTTAAGGGGCCCAAAATGGGAAGCTGGGGTTAAGGGAGTTATGAAAGGGTTTCGGCAGGGTTGTCCCCCGTCCAAAACCTGTTTGGGTGTATGAGGATCCTTTCTATAGACTGGTTAGGGAAGGGGGTTTTGGGGTGGGGGGGTGGGAAGGGGGAGTCGGGCATAGTGGGTTATGTCGATGATACAACGTCTTGGTGGGTAGTGGGGGGCCTATTACATTTAATAGGGGGGGTATTTTTGGGGAAGGACGGGTATGAGGGTGAATAGAGGAAGCAAGTTTTTTGGGGAAAAGGGGATGGGGGGGAGGAGCTTTGGCAGGGAGCGGTGGGGGGTCATGGTTAAAATTTGGGGTGATATTCAGTCATGATAGGGGAATTGGGAAGGTTTAACGGTGGGGTGGTGGGCAGAGCATAGATAGGTTTGGGGGGCATTAGGTCCGGTAACACTGTTTCAAAGGGCGGGGGTGGTAAATGTTTTAGTTAAAAGCAAAATATGGTTTGTTGCTGCTGATATCCCTTCCGGGGGGGATGAGAGGTTGCTTGGGAGGGTTTTTTTATATTTGGAGTCATGGGGGGCATTGGTTAGGTAAAGGGGGTGACTACTGGGGGGGGTTGGGGGGGTTTGGGTTTTATACCGTTAAGTAACAGGTTTAAAAATTTTTTTTAACAAGAATATTGGGAGGTGGGGTCCAGGGCAGAAGGGGAATGGGGGCATGCAGGAGGTGTAGGTGGTGGGGGGGGTAGGGGTCTGTTGAGATGTGAGGTTGTTGAGGTTCCCCCAGAGGGGGGGCCTGGGGGGTTAAAGAGGTGTGTTGGGTAGAGTGGGGAGGGAAGGGGGGGGTGGTGCAGGGGGCAGGTATTTATCCTATTATAATTTGGAAATTAACGTGGCGTTGGGTGAAAAATTTCGAAAACCACCGAGTGGGGAAACAGGTTATAGGTTTTTTTTGGGGATTTAGCACCGGCACAGTTGTTTAGGATGGGCATTATTAGGGGTGGGTTGTGGATCATTTGGGGGCCGACACGCGTATCATTCTCTGTATTTCTGTGATAGGGTTTGGGGGGGGTCAGGGGGGGTTTTGTGGGTTTTAGGAGGGGGGAGCGGGGGGTTTATGACCCTGAGGGCTTTGTGTTTTGGGCGTGGGGGGTTTTCCCGGGACGGGGGAGGGCGTAGTTTTTTGGGGGGGTTGAGTATATACATATTGTGTGGGTAATGGGGAGGTCCGGGGCACAGCGTATCCGGGGTTTGGGAGCAGGTAATATAGGTCTAATGTAGAAACGGATATATGCTAGGACATGGTGTAAAGCCCCTTTAGGGTTTGGGGGTTAATATAGGGATTCTGTTGGGGAGTGAGGGGGAGGGGGAAGGACCTCATTAAAGGGCTGGTCGGAAAAAGGGGGGTATTGAGTGTCGGGGAAGGGGGGGACGGCGGGGGACATTAGGGGTTTTTACTTTTCCTGTCACCGCTAGGGCGTCAACACGGTCGTCCAGCAGACAGTGGTAGGAGGTCAGGTGGGAAAATTTTTTGGGGGGGGATGAGGCAAGTTTTTTTCAATCCAGTCTAATCAGGTTTGAACTTATGCGACTTAGAACATTTGTTGTAATTTTGTTGGTCAAGTAATTTTTAAAATTAAAAAAAAAAAAAAATATTCTGCTCAAACTCCCACCCGACAGCGCACCCAACAGGCCCCATGCTGCAGGAACAGACTATCGCCAACATGTCAACCTCAACACCACAACAGTCACCAGTGAAAACATTTTTTACCCCAAAGGGAAACAGAGCAAGCCATCTTGTATTCCCTGAGCCATCGAACAATCGCGTGCTTCATAAATATTATATGCAAACTTATACCGAAGAGACAGACATTCGAACTATTGTAAAACCCTTTAATATATGCACCATGGAAAAAAAATAGCTTTTTTTCTTTCCCCAACCACCCAACACTGGGCCCACAGACAACGATGGGAGGTCATGGCCTCACCCCCAGCACATATATTGTTTGACAGTGGAACGCCAGGGACAAAACAGACCCTGATCGTTGCCACAGAACAGTTGAATTAAATCGACATTTCCTTAGAGATCCCCAGGTCATCTTAGGATTACCCAATCGGGATATTCCGACGAAAGACAAACCCCTCTGTTCTCCCTTTTCCCTTTGCTTCCTCTCATTTATTTTTCCCCCTTCCCCGCTTGTGTGACTAGTTAATGCCCAAATCAGACCATAACGTTTCAAAAAGTTTTAATTCCTATTTGTGGGTTTTTGTGCATTGTTTCAATGATTGCCATTTATTCTTTACTGAAACTTTTTACACTTGGATTGTTTGGGCAACTGACCTTCTCTTTATTGCATTGTTAGTTCACTACCACTATCCTTTATCATTCGTTTGTCCAACATTAGAGCTATATTACACTGGTAAATATTTATGAAATAGGGGGGTCACGGACTGGGCCGCGGGGCGTTACCCCGGGAAAAGCCTCCCGATATACTCAGATAATGTGGAGGGAATTGGGACGAGACATTTTGTCTAGTATTTTGTAGGGAGGGTAGTAATGGTAAAACGTAATACCGAAAAAAAGCTGCTGATTAAAAGATTTATTTTATGAGCTAGTCCCCACCAAGAGGATGTTTATGCCATGGGGAAAAGTATTTAAATTTAATTTGAAACTTAACTTTTCCCCGAAAATATTTGAAATTGGTGTTATTTATTTCTAGCCTGGTATGACGGTATGTTGCAAAATGCGACATCTATTAGTGAAGGTATGTCCAGAGAATACTAGGATACTAGAAACTTATTGATCCCCCCCTAGATCTAGCCTGTTTCTGGCTTTCTAACAGTTTGTTAGTCATAATTCCCAGTCCCGTTATCCCGTATATTATTTGGGTTCTAGTAGCACTTTTAATTACAACTGACTGAATTAAACCAAGAAAAAAACAGAGAGCTTTAAAAAAAAAGTTTTCTAGGTTGAAAAAAATTTGCAATTAAGAAACTTAATTAAGAAGATATGGTCTTTCACAACTTTTGGGTAACTAAATTATCATATATTTTACTCGTACATAAATATAAACCCATCAGCT